>CAUYPK010128535.1:0-64394 GCA_963574355.1 Loris lydekkerianus
GAGAAGGGAACACTTTTACTGCTGGTGGGACTGCAAACTAGTACAACTTTTCTGGAAGGAAGTATGGAGAAATCTCAAAGCACTCAAGCTAGACCTCCCATTTGATCCTGCAATCCCATTACTGGGCATCTACCCAGAAGGAAAAAAATCCTTTTATCATAAGGACACTTATACTAGACTGTTTATTGCAGCTCGATTTACCATCACCAAAATGTGGAAACAGCCTAAATGCCCACCAACCCAGGAATGGATTAACAAGCTGTGGTGTATGTACACCATGGAATACTATTCAGCTATTTAAAAAAAATGGAGATTTTACATCCTTCGTATTAACCTGGATGGAAGTGGAAGACATTATTCTTAGTAAAGCATCACAAGAATGGAGAAGCATGAATCCTATGTACTCAATTTTGATATGAGAACAATTAATGACAATTAAGGTTATTGGGGGGGGGAAGCAGAAAGAGGGAAGGAGGGAGGGGGGTGGGGCCTTGGTGTGTGCCACACTTTCTGGGGGCAAGACAGGATTGCAAGAGGGACTTCACCTAACAATTGCAATCAGTGTAACCTGGCTTATTGTACCCTCAATGAATCTCCAACAATAAAAAAAAAGAAAGAAAGAAAGAAAGGGAAGGTGCTGACCTGTGACCAATGCAAAAAGCAACATCCTTTCCCACCTTTTTTTTTTTTTTTTTTTTTTTTTCCTTTCAGGGAGAAACAACCCCTTGAAGATTTGATCCTATCCTTCAATGGAGTAGGCAGAGTTCTCGAAAGGCTTGGAGGCAGCAGTATTCCAAGGGGCAGAGCTAAGGTCAAGAACAGAGAAGGAATGGTAAATTCAAGGCCAGAAGGCAGAGGGTCACAAACACAAGAGAGCAGCAATCGGCCAAAGTGGGAGCCAGGAAGCAGTAAGAAATAGACTTCAACCAGAGGCTGCACCTATTCTGATTATTGCCTCTTTTCTAGAGCCAGGAGGGATTTTCTTGTGTAAAAGCCCAGTACATGGTTGCACACACCAGTCTGGCTCTGCTGAAGCACAAAGGCTGGCTCACTTGCATTTGGACACGCAGGTCTGAAAGTTCATGGCTACAGCTCTAGAAGAGTAGCCCATGGGCAGGGTGGCCCTACAAGTCTCAGACTTCTGATTTTTTTATATAGCCTTATTATTTTTGATAAAAATAAACATGTTCAATAGGAGTTCATTTGTATATCTCTATAAGACTTTTCCTATGAAGGTATTTATAACATTGTTTTTAAAGTCTTTGTCAGACTCCTTATACCTTTTGTTATTGCTATTTGGGTTCACCTGATAGGGAAAGATTTTCACATTCATCCAAAGCCCAGAATGAGAGACAAAAGCATCTTTATGTGGTGTCTCATTCTACAAAACCCCTGGGGGTGTGAGTAGTTATTATTTTCCCCTTTTAACAAATGAGAAAGCAAAAGCTCAGAGCGCTTACAGCTCATTCAAGGTCACACAGCTAATAAGCAGAATCAATGGTGGCAATCCATGGCCTAGGAGAGCCTAAAGATTATGCATTTGCCCCGACATAAAATGGCCTTAGAGAAAAAGAATGCAGAGCATTTTCCCTGGCCTCCCCCATCTCTGAGAACTGGAACCTTCGTCTTTCTTTTTCTTTCTTTCTCATCTTTGCTCTGCAGCCATTTCCCTCTTGCAAAGCATGTATGCCAGAGCACAAAGAAGCCTGGCTTCCTGGGAACCGCCTCTGCTTTCCCGAGAGTTTACCTGCCTTGGCGTCTGAGTTCAGGATAACTCCCTTCCACGTGGATTTCTCTCTATGAGAAATTCTGACTCACAGATTGGAACAGCCTGATTAATCAAGAGGGATTTCGTGGCAAATGCCATCAGATGCCCTGCCATCCCCTTTCCGCAGGGGAGCAAGCCCTCGCACTAGTCAGCATCAGCCTGCAATCAGGACTACCTGTGTGCACACTAAGGTGAGTCTCATAATCAGGATCATGGCCTCATCCAAGATCCCTCCCATCAGGCTTTCCGACTCGCCGGCTCTATAAAAATTCTGCTGCACAAATCTGTAAGCTTTCTGAGTCAGCGCAAACCTAGCAGGTCCGTGTGTGTTATTCAGAAAACCATGCAAATCTCTCCTGCTAATCCTCTATGAGTTGATTGGCATGGTTGTTTGATTGGTTAATTCACTCTCAGACTTGGAAAACGTGTGTAAATCAATGGTCTTGGCCATTATTTAGATATGTGTATTATTTCAATCTTGCATCCTGGATGTTGTGAAAGGAAGGTTTAGCCAGATAGGTAGCAGAATCCTTGGGCACTGCTGATTCTTTGTTGAAATGCATTTCAAAGAGATGAATTGGCTTTGATATTAAAGTTAAGTTTCCCTTGAGACAAGGATTTATTCTCTCATCCTTTGAACAAATATTTAGTGAGAACCATGGACTATACTAGAACATTGCTAGACATGGGGGAGGCGGTGATGAAGAAGATGTAATTTCGCTCCTGTGGAGCTGACATTCGAGATCCATTCTAGGCTGGAGAGTCTGTTTACTTCACTCTCAGGAGAAAATCCAGTGCTGGAGAGTGGGTGGATCTTTCCCACAGAGGAACAGATCCCAGTGCCCCAGCATTCATATCATCTCAGGAACTTGGTGTTTCTCAGTGGCACACACACACACACACACACACACACAATGACACTGCAAAAAGAAAGAGATAACCATACGAGATGGTGCCCAGTGCAAGCTGCTGGAACAGCCACAGAGTGGGTCTGGGGGACAGCCCAGCCTGAACTGTAAATCCCCCACTTCCTGGTGGTGTGACCTTAGTCTAGTCCATGTCACCTTCTTAGACTCAGTCTCCTCAGTCATAATTTGGGATGATGCTTCCCCCTTGGACTGTTGTGAAAATGCAGAAAGATACCGCATCCAAACCACCTGGTGTTTAGCACGGCCTCTCCTTGACCTTCTCCTTTTCCCTTTTTCCAGACCAGGGCAGCCTCACTCCTGCCGCCCATGACAGCAGCTTACCTACCTTTGTCCTGCTTCTTCTGGAAGAGCCTGGGGCACTCTGCAGAGAGGCCACTTCTTCTGTTAACCCAAGTGACATTATGCCTTGCCCTCCAGTCTGGGTCAGCTTTGAGAGTGAAAGGGGATACTATTGATAATCACACCCCAAAGACAGGAGCAACGCAGCATTGTGTGAGTCAGCAGGGATGTCTGCCACCCTTCCTCTGCTGGCCTTGTCAGCTGTGGGTGTTGGCATAGAACAGATACCAAAGCCACTCCTTCATAGGATTCAGGCCTCATGGCATAGCCAGACAAAACCGCATGATAACGCTCTGGAGCACAGAATGATAACACAACCACCCCCAGCCCCACCAAGCACAAGACCTGTATAATCTCCTTCTTTTGAATGTGGGTGGAAACTGTGAACTTTATGGGATATATCCCTAAGATTAGGCTAAATTTGGCAAAGGTGAAGGGCTTTTGTTCGTGTAATTAAAGTGCCACGTTGTTTGGCTTTGGGTTATTCAAAAAGAAAATGACCCTGGGTGGGCCTGACCTAATCAGGCGAAGGTGCTCATCCGAGGACGTGGCTGTTCCTGAAGAGGAGGTAAGCACAGAGGAAGGCAGAAGGTAACTGCTGCGTCGGGAGAGTATGTGTGGCTAGAATCTAAAAGCAGCTTCTAGGAGCTGAGAGAGACCCCAGCCAATGGCCAGCAAGGAAATGGTACCATCCAATCCAGAGTTGCAAGGAAAATTCTTCCAACAACCTGAGGGCAGTTGACAGCAAATCCTCTCCCTAGCTGAGCCTCCATCTGAGAACACAGCCTGGCTGACACATTGATTTCAGCCTGGTGAGACCCCGAGTGGAGAGCTAGTCAAGCCTCATACAGACTTCTGACCTATGGGTAAGAAGTGTTAGGTAACAAAGGAGGGTTACTCAGGCCGCTCAGTTTCTAGTAGCTGGTTAATGAGTGATGGGGAGCTAATCCAGCCTCACCTCCCGTGGCCGCTCTCATCCATCACACGCCCACTCTGGCTTGCCCCCCACAGCACCCCTCCTGCATTACCAAAGCCCCGTTCTCCTATCTCTCAGGCATGCTGACTGCCCCCTGCTGGGGGTCCTGGGACCCTTTTATATCTCAGCAGCTCTGTGGTCAGCACCCTTGTCCTCCTGTGTATTCCTCTGCTTAACTTCACTGGACGCCTGGGTGTGCTTGCCGTGGGCAGGGGCTATTCACTGCACTGGTAAGGAAAGTAAGAGCAGAGCTCCCTACGGTTGTGGCCACTGAGGGGCAGATACCCAGTAGTGGAACCAGAATTGGAACCAGGACCTTCTGCTGTCCCTTTCAACTGTTGGGTGCCCCCAACCTCAAGAGGGCTGTATTGTTGCTCTGCTTGGCTTTCACATGGCTCATCTCAGATAATCCTCCCAACCATTTTTCCTGCAATTTACAGATGAGAACATTGAGATACTAAGAATGTGCATTCACTCGCCCTTCCATGTGCACAGAGCAAGTGTCTAAGGGGGTCCCTGTGCTACTAGGCCCTGGCAGACAGAAGAGCCATCAGCAGCCCCTTCTCAGGGAGCTCAGAGTCTAGGGAGGAGGACAGATGTGTGACAGAGCTGTGTGCTAACACAGGATGGATCTGTAGTGCTCACATACACAAAAGTCTGGAGAAGGGACTTCAACACAGGCGAGCTGAATCACAGGACTTCCCAGAAGAGGTGAAGAACGGCACAAGTTGAACTTGAAGAATAAGTAAGAGTGAAATTGTGGGGACAGGAGTGAGGGGACACAACAGGGACGGTGCAGAACAAGACTCAAGTTGGGGGCTTCTGTGTACCCAGCACTTATCCAGGGAGGTTGAGGTCACCGGTTGAGTGGGGCATCCCAAAGCTTTGATGACCCCTCAGGAGGTCCCTAGGATGCCCATCTAGCACCTGATGATAGCAGAAGCAAAAACACACACACATACACACATTCAAGTAATACTTTTATGCATGTACTCACACACTCACATATGCAAGCACACACATGTGCTCCCCACCCATGCACACATGTGAACATACACTGGCACACGTATACGCATACCCACATGTGCACACAAACATGCCCACACGTACACATACACACAGGTGCAAGCCCACAACCCTCTTCAGGAAACCAAAAGCAGCCCCAGCTCAGCAGAGCCACTGAGATGCCCAGAACTGGTTCTTATTATGCAGAACAGAAAGGCAGGTAAAGGACAGTCTTATCCCCAGCTGCCTACTGAGAACCAAGCAGACAGCACTGTGGTTTCCAGGCAAATTCCAACTGCTTCCCTGGTGCACAGGGTACATAAACCCAGGAAGCCAAATGATGATTTTCCCCTTCAGAAGAATAACAGTGCCCAGCCCTCCCTCCTCAGGCCAGCCAGGTCTCCGTAGCTCGCAGCACCCCCCCCGGGGGCCAGGAAATCCTGTCGGGATGAAGTGCCAGCCTAGGAACCACACAGCTCCATCAATTTCTCTTGAAAAGCCCAGAAGAAATTTGGTCATAGAAAATCCCTTCCCTCTTTGCTAATAAAACTTATCAGTGCAGGGCAGAAGGCGGGGAGGAGAGGGACCGCAGACACTTGCCTTGCTAAATTACTTGGAGAAATGGCCCTGCTCAGCCATCCAAGGACAAGAAAGGAAGGAAGTAATACAGCATTTATTAAGCCTGACTTTTTCACCTAGATTTTCCCACTCAGTCCTCTCCACAGTTCTGGGATATTGCATGAGCTCTATGTCACAGGTGAGGAAACTGAGGCACAACTGCACTAGAAAAAAAAATGTGAATTTTGGAGAAAAGCCGATGTGAGTCTGAGCCCCCACCCTGTTCCTTTGTTTGCTGCATGGCTCAGGCTGGTGGCTTCATCTCTCTGCTTCACATCTCCCCCTTGAGTGCCCCCAGCCAGGGTAGACTGATGCAGATTGAATGGAAAATATAGGCAGAGCACCAGCCCAGGTCCTGGGTGTGGAGGGCACTCAGACATGTTCATTCCTCATTCTCATCCTTTCTGGCTCCTCTCTCTCCTTGAGTAATATGTGAGCCCCCCTCGGCCCTGGGGACCAGCTCTCCTATGAACTTGCCAAGCAGGCACTTGACTGGCACCCAACACTTTCCCCTTCTTGTGGGAGCCTGGGGAGAACTAGAACCCCAGCTTCCATTCAACAAAAGAGGGTGTCATTCATTCTTCCCCAGGTTCTTGGCCAGGAGGACCCCGGCTCCTGGGTTTCCATGGATCATTCACATTTGCTCTTGGCTTCATGAGCCTAAAGGGGTCTGGTGTCAGCCTTCACCAGGGACCTGCTCTCTGAGCCCTCATCTGTGAAATACAGAGTTTACCCAAGAAGCCAGGAAAGAATATGACCTCTGGGGCTACAAAATGTGGGAATCCCAAATAGGTAAATCAGCCTGGAATGGTGTGGCCCTGAAAAGGCAATGGCCTTAAACTTGAAAGGAAATGTGGGCTAAGTAGCAGGGGAAATTCCCTCAGGAAAACCTATTAGACTGTGAAATAGTATTCCACAGGAAATGGCAGAGGGGTGCCCAGAGGTATTTAAAGCCTCGCTGGACTAAGTAATAGAAGCCGCGTGGTGGATGGAGTGGACGAGAACTGGCCTCAGGGGAGCAGCTGCCATGCTATAATAGGTCGTCTCCGTATGTATGTAATTTCCAAGCCCTCCTCAATGTTCCATGGAACTGCACTGCTCTTGCCAGGCAAAGACAGCATTCGCTTACAGCTCAGAATAAGCCACAGGACTTAGTCGGCATAGCCATCATTTTGTTAGCAGGATGGCAGTCCTGAACGAACAGATCTACAGATTCAGTAAAATCCTTATCAAAATCCCAGCTGCCTTTTTTGTGGAAATTGACAAGCCAATCGTAAATTCATATGGAATTTCAAGGAACTCAAAATAGCCAAAACAATCTTTAAAAAGAAGCAGCAAGTTGGAGAACTCTCACTTCCTGATTTCAAAACTTACTACAAAGCTGCAGTATTCAAGACAATGTGGTACTGGCGTGAGGACAGGCACACAGATCATGGAAATGGAGTTCAGAGTCTCCATACAAAATCCTTGTATGTATGGTCAATTGATTTTTGAGAACTATGCCAGCACCATTCAATAAGGAAAGACTGTCAAATCAACAAATGGAGTTAGAACAACTGAATATCCACATGCAAAAGAATGAAGTTATATCCAAATCGAACTATTGGTCTGAACACAAGATCTAAAACTGTAAAACTCTTACAGAAAAACTCTTAGAGTAAATCTTTATGACCTTGGATTAGGCAATGACTTATTTATTTATTTATTTATTTATTTATTTATTTATTTGGTTTAACCCACCACCTCCAGTATATGGGGCCGGCGCCCTACTCCTTTGAGCCACAGGTGCTGCCCGGCAATGACTTCTTCTATATGACATCAAAAAAACAAGCAACAACAACAAAAAGAAAATAGATAAATTAGGCTGCCTCAAAATTGAAAACTTTTGTGCTATCAAGAATATCATCAAGAAAGAAAAAAAAACAGCCTACAGAATGGAAGAAAGTGTATGCAAATCATATGTTTGATAAGGGACTAGTATCTAGAATAGATAAAGAACTCTTATAACCCACTGTAATAAAAAATAACACAAGTTAAAAATTAGCTGAGAATTTCTATAGACATTTTTCCAAAAAAAGTGGGCAAACATACCACACTGAAGTTCACTCAAAAACAAATACACAAATGGTGATACACAGGACAAGATGCTCAAGAGGTTTAGTTATCAGGCAATGCAAATCAAAACCATAATAAGTACCACTTCACATTCACTAGTATTGTGAAAACAAAAAAGAAAGATAATAACAAGTGTTGGCAAGGATGTGGACAAATTGGAACTCCCACTACTTGCTGGTGAGAACACAGAATGGTGCAATCACTTTGAGAAACAGTTTGATAGTTCTTCAAAAAGAAATGTAGAGTTACTGGCAATTCCTTTTCTATGTATGTACTCAAGATTATACATCATATATTATACATCAAATGTTCATGTCAACAATATTCATAATAGCCAAACAGTGGAAACAGTCTGAATGTTTATCAACTTATGAATGAATAAGCAAAACATGACTCATCCATACAATGGAATATCATTCAGTCTTAAAAATCTATTAAGCACAACACGAATGAACCTTAAACCCACTGTGCTAAGTAAAAGAAGCCCATCACAAAAGGCCACCTGTTGCATGATTCTATTTTTAGGAAAAGCCAGGAATAAGTACATTTGGGAGGAATGGAAGTAACTGTGAATGAGTTTGGGATTATGAAATCTTAAAATTGGGATGGTAGTACATCTTTACGAATATACCAAAACTCATAAATTTTACATATTAGAAGGGTGGATGTTTTGGTATTTGAATTCTACCTCAATTAAGCTGTTATTTAAAAAATATAGACACCCAAGTACCTACCACACCCAATTTGGGCCCGTATCTCTCTTTCCATGAGTATCACTTTACATAAATGAGTTCTTAATGTATACACAATTTTATATTTTGCTTCATTATCTATCAGTTTTTAAGGCTCTTTTGTGTTATTAAAATCTTTTCACTAATATTACTTGTGATGGTTGCCTGATATTCCATCATCTGGTTATAACCACCACTTAATTCCTTATTACTATATTATGGGATGTTTGAATTCTTTCTCCATGTTTTGCTTTATAAATAACAACTTTGTTGAATGTTTCTATGTAAAAGCTCTTATTGGTACTTTTTTTTTTTTTTTGGGATTACCATTTCCTTAGAATAAATTCCTAAATTTGAGATTCCTGAGTGAAAATACTCAGCTTTAAGATCCTGCTATCTGTGAGTTGCCCTTATTTGCCCCAAATTATACTTTTCAAGATATTTGATGCAGATGCATTTAGTTTGCTAGAATGAGGAGTCACACCCACAGAAATAACTTTTTGGTATGAGGGAGAGGTTGTCAGTGAAGTCATTCTTACCCAGAGTCCCATTTCACCTCCAACACTCACCACTCTGAGTGATCCTGATCAAGGTACCCACTGAACCTCAATCTTCTTTCCTATTAAAAATAGGCACAATAAGCTCACGCCTGTAATCCTAGTACTCTGGAAGGCCGAGACAGGGGAATTGCTTGGATACAGGGGTTTAAGACGAGCCTGAGCAAGAAAGAGCAAGACCCCATCTCTACTAAAAATATAAAAAATTAGCTAAGTGTATGGTGGGTGCCTGTAGTCCTAGATATTCAGGAGGCTAAAACAGGGTTCCCCTTGAACACAGGAGTTGGAGATTGCATTGAGCTATGATGATACCACTATATGCTAGCTGGGGTAATAGTGAGACTCTGTCTCAAGAAAAATAGAATAGGTACGGTAATACCTAGATAATATAACACGATAATATGCATATAATGTTCATGTCTGCCCCTCCAAACCAGGCACTTGCTTCATGGCCATTTTCATTCTTCCCTTCAAAGCCCCCAGCTCCAACACAAATATTTATCTTTGGCTTCTGAGTCCTGTACACCTCTGAGCCCCAGGATGTGCAGTCACCTCTCTGGCGTCATGACTAAGCAGTGTCCTGGTATGATGGACAGCCATGTGCCCAGAGCTGGAACTCAGGATTTGGGCCTGGGTCCACAACTCATTAGCCTGTGATCTTAGGCAGCCCCTCAACATTTTTTGAGTCTGGCCCCTCATTAAAAACGGAGGTGAGGAGGCAATTCTACATCAGCCTTGGGGTGAGGGTCAGGTGAGAGGCTGGATGTCACAGCGTTTGGTGTGCCATCCACCATCTCTGTAAACATCACATAGGTTTCTCATCAGCAAATCTCTGGTAAATATACCATGGCTTGCTCATGTATGCTTAACTCATTTCATTTTCTGCCCCTAGATTACAGACCCATAGACTGACTGGGGAAGCCCCGAATCACTACATACTATAGTAATTACTAATTACATGTTTCCGCCTTCTGTGGCTTATTAGTAAATTGCATGTAGAGGGATCTCAAGTAATTGCCCTTCTCCGGTAACTTCGGCAACCTTCAGAAATTACAAAGAATTACCTTATTTACTTCCTAAGTGATTCCCAGTGGCCGTTTATCAAATATACAGAAAGAAAAAAAAATCACACAATAACCAAATATTCCTCTGCTTACTAATGATATGTGAGGGTCACAAGAAATCTTGAGTGGAAAAGGCTGTTAAACAGCTGCCGACTAACTGTATGTAAATATCCCCCTGTGGGTAATAGCTTAATTTTGATCATTGTTCAAAAGAGCAAGCACTTTAAATTATTAATAGGTGTCAGCTACAAAAGAATGTTTAACTGGAAACCTACAAGAGAGAGCTTGATCTATACAAATGACACTGTGTCTTTAACCACCCGGGGGTGGGGGAAAGGAAAGGGAGGTGGAAGGAAAGAATACAAAGCACAATAGGCAGAAAAGTCAGGCTCCTTTCTCCCACAGATTGGGGTTTTGTGGCTTGTGGGTATGTGGCATTACCACCTTGGCAACTGGCCTGGGCCCCCTCATTTATTAAGCTGGTTACACATAAGTTCCCTTTCTTTTTAAGGCAAGTAGACTCCAACTCAGCAAAAGAGCTCAAAGTTGCTGGGCACATCATGCTGTAATAGAGGCTTATACCTTTGCTGTGATGAAAATTTTTCCCATCCAAACCCAAGATGTGGACATTTTTCATTGTGAGAGGCACCAACATGGTTCTGCTCAAACAAACTGAAGATCCCACTTTAAATGAGTCATTTGATATAAACATCAGGATCTCTGATGCAGGATTGGCCTCTGTGATCCTGTCTCCTAAAAACACATACAGTGGATCATGGGATTTTTTGAGTTAATAAGAAAGAAGAAACAGCCAGTTCTTCGGTTCCCTTTCCTTGGTTTCTATGGCAGTGTGGACTTCTGGCATTATGGGTAAGCCTCAAATGTTAGAGATTGAAATAAAGGACAAGGCAGGGTGTGAAGGATTGAGGAAAGGCTCAGATGGGTATGTTATAATCTAACACAATAAGAAACTTGTGCCTGGAGTTTCCACTCTCTGTGCCCCTCCCTCCCTCTTCAGACCTGTAGGATGAAGAGTTAACATGCCCGAATAGTAACATTCAAAATGCTTTCAGACACTGCCTCCTACATTCTCTAAACACTACTGATGCATTTCTGATGTAGGAAAGAAAATCAGCAACCCCTAGGCCACCAGCTAGTGGATGCCAAAGCCAGGGCTAACCCAGTTAACAAAGTCCCATGGTGATTTTAACTAGGACGTGGGCTCCAAGCATAGGGAATGTGGGTGGGGTGTCCCAGGATTAGCTGCCTCAGTTACCCTGGGGCTGGGACAGAGTCTTGGGGCCTAGGGCAAAAGGCCAAAGCCCTCACCGTCTTGGGATTTCCTCTCTTGTTCTCCCTGCTCCCTATAAATACTGCCCATCTCCTCCGACCACTCAGATTACGGCCACCGTCATCTTTAGAACACTGATAACAGGATTGGCAAGCCTTAGCCCAGGTTGAATTATAAGCACATATCACTTAAAGCTCTCTGTGGCCATTTTGTGGTCAAGGAAGTCTCCTCCAAAGAGACATAATGCTCCCCAGAGAAGGAAGACTTCCAACTTTGCACCTCTCCTGGTGCCAGGCTCTGGACTAGGCTCAGGGAGCTCTCCATCTTCAGCTAAAGACAGACAGGTCAACAACCAAGCAGCATGCAGTGGGAACAAGGCCAATGCAAGTGTAAGAACCAGGGACATTAACGTCAAGTGACCACTCCAGGTTCACTGACGGCTCCCGAACAAGGAATGTCTGTGCCTTGCCCTCCGTCTCCAGACCTGTAGGATGAAGAATTAACATACCATACTCAAAATGCTATCCGGTACTGCCTTTTTCATCCACAACTGCTATCGAGGGACAAAGAACTTGCCCAGCAGGAAGAAGGTGTTTCCATAGAACTATCTTTGTTCTTTTGTGGCTTCTTGCCTCTCCCTCCCGGACTGCGCAGAACAACTTTGGGTACTGCATAATGATTTCTGGATGAACTTGGGTCCAACCTGCAGTGCCAGGCAGCTTAAACAATCCCAGGCCAAGTTTTGTGAGCCCCATAACATCCCGTGCTGATACCCCCTCACCTAGAAACGTGACCACTGAAACTAAACCTGAGTAGGTGCGCCTATTTCTCTGCAATACTCAAACAATGTGGGCACTCATAATAAGAGCTAACATTGACGAAGAAAGCATGGTGGTGTCCAGGGCAATAGGTGCCTCAGCTCACATTGTCATAATACTACTAATATGGGTTATCATACTCCCATTTTACGGAGAAGGCCAGTGATGCTTACCAAGCTTAGCTAACTTGCCCAGGGTCAAACAGCTGGTAACCAGGCAGAGTCAGAATCAAACATTGTTTTGTCTGAGTTTTATGTTGAAGTTCCTGGCTTTGGGATTCTTGGCATGATTTCTTGTTTGGTGGACATTCAGATGCCTTATTCACTAGCCATTGTTTATATAGGGCTCTCTGTGCTCAGGGGGTGAAGGACACTCAGATAAAAGGCATTATTCCTACCCCGGGGAACTTCATTCGCACAACTAATCATCAGCATGGGCTAGCGTACTGCTGGGCACTGTCCTGGAGCTACATTAGCAGAGGAAGAGACAGGTGTACACTCCTGGGAGCTGCGTACTAGGCAGTGAGACACAGCACAGTGCTGTAGGGCATAGTTGGCATATTTAAAGGCTTCACAGCAGACAGACAGATATCTGGTTCCTGTCTCAGGAGTTAGGGTGGACTAGACAAGATGGGCCAGAACTATAGCAAAGTCATAAAACCATGAAAGACGGTAGTTCTTTGTGGCAAGAATGAAAGATGTACCAGGCAGTAGGGGAAGGCAGGGGCTGAAAGACAAAGCTGTGTCCATGGAAGCCCCAAGAAGGGTTAGGGGTTTATTTTATGGCCGTGAAAGAGCTTTGGTGGAGATTTGCTTGGCCAAGACATATCATCACCATCCAACTTAGCCTTTTTTGTTTATTGGCTTGTCTGAGGTTTTTCCAGAGAGAAGGTTCTCGCACTTTAGCCTGCAGCAAAATCATGTGGAGGGCTTGTGTAAACACAAGTCCCTGGTGCTGCTGGTGCTACTAGTCAGGGGCCACTCTTGGAGAATACTTGGTCCCACATGGAATTCCTCCCCTTGCCAGGGATGAGGTTACGATAAGAGGAGTCTGATGCAGGCTTCCAGAAAGGATCCCTCTGTTAAAGAACAGACTCCAAGGGGAGATGGTGCTTTCTTCCCTCTGGAGATTTTCATGTCCAATGTGATGCCTGAACTGCTAAATCCATCTTTCAGCTGAGAGGAACAAACAGGGACCAAGTCAGCTCACTGAGCAAGAAGATGGAAAGTACCTGGGTCCTCTGTGATGTTGTAGAGCCATGAAATTAACCAACCCTGGAAACCCCAGCCCATGGACTTAGCATGTGAAAAAATGATTGTGCCTTATTTTTCAAGCTCATTCACACCTTCTTTTCTCTGCTTATAGCTAATGCCATCCTGATAGGTACACCCTCTACTATTTGTTTTCTTGCTGTTTAACATTAGTGCTTTGTTCTGAATCCTCTTTTCCTGTCATACCTTTGCTGGCTTCTCAAACATCCCTGTCTCCCAATGACCATTTGTAGGCTGCTGGCACCACAGCTGTCTCTATCCCAGGCCTCCCTCCTGCACTCACCCCTGCATCTACTGGGTGAGTCCCCTGGATGGGCTTCCTACGTCTCTCATTCTGAGTGCTCTTCTATGGAAAGTTTTCTTCCCCCTCTGTTTCCTATTTCTATAGCAGCTCCATTTTCTACCTCCAAGGTCAACATTTAGGCATCATCTTTGCTTTCTTTCTCAGAATCCATAGAGAACCCTTTGATAAGTTTAACTGCCCCTTCCTCTGAGACATCAGCACTCCATGTGTTCCTGAGGTCACCCAGTGGCCACTGTCACCTTGTGATAACCATCCTTATCTGGTCTTCCCACTTGGAGCCCCACCCCATCTTCCAGCTGTCCTCAATTCTTGTTCCAGAAGAATTTCTCTAGAACATAGTTTGCAAGACATGCCCCTATATTAAACAGTAATCTGTGTTTGGATGAGACCTTGAGGTCTGCCTGAGCTCACTGAACTTTGAGACCCACAAGTTAAGATCACTCAGATTTTACTACGCTCAGACATCATCTTCCCTGAGGCATGGAGAACTCAAGATCACATCTAAGTCAGGTTTTACTTATAAGGGAAGAAAGGAGAATGGCTCCTTTTGTAGAAGACCAAAAGGGTCAGCATTGGCATCATGGTAAGGACATTAGACAAAGATGGGCATGTAAGAAGAGTGTCATGGATGCCCGGGTTTTACAATCATCTACCTAAGATTTACTGAGGAACTGCTTTATGCCAGGCATCTTATAAGGATTGAGATGCTCTCCTAGGTATTTTTCTGACAACCTAGTCTTTATTCCCTTTCTTTGAGTAGCAGTGCCCAAATGTTCCTGTGGAAATCTGCCACACTCATTTTAAGTGTCAGGTAGACCTGGCTCTCATTCCAGCTCCAGGAGTGGACAGATGAACATGGGAGAGCTTTGCAGAAGCACTTGATTCAGGGCCAGGCAGGTGGCCCAAGCTAAGGCTCCACTTATTGCCAACCCTGGTACTTTTACGTACATGATCCAGAAGGACACTCTTCTTTCTGTGTTCTACAACAGCGAAGAATATAAGCCGAAAGCTCCTGGAAAGGCAAAGATGCCCTCTGAGAACCAAGAGAAAGAGAGAATGGCTGGGTGATAATGGTCTTGTTTGCACCCATGAGCACAGCAATTTCTGAAGTATAATCTGTCATCCGTCTTTTCAATTATATGAACTGATAAAATTACCTGTTTTGCTTTAGCTGGTTTGCATTCGGTTCTCTATCATTGAAAATAAAAGAATACTAATACACTAATGTCAGAGGGGCCACAGCCCAGAGTAGCCTGAGACTGGGGGGAAATGAATTTTAAACTCATACCCAGAGGAAGAAGGTTGAAGAAGAAATTAACCTGCTGCTTGAGATCAATAAGATAATGCAGTTGTGATGATGAAAATGACCTTTGTCTTTCCAGCCCAGGATGATGCTCTTTGGAAGGAAATCAGAGCTCAGGGTTCTGGAAAACAGAGAGGAGCCCCTCTGACAGTTTGAAATTAATTCAAGACCTCTGGCCACTGAGCAAAAAGGGAGCTTGAACACGGAGTTACTCATTCTTGGCTGGAGATGCTGAAGGAGTTGTGAAATAAGGGAGATGGGAAGACACTGAATATCTGATGCAGGCCCATCAATTCCCTTCCCTTTGAATCCTGGCTGCTGGCCCAGTGCTGGACAGAGAACAGGTCCCTAAAAAAGTTTTAGAACTTTAAAAAAAGTTTTAGGGACCTGTTCTTTATTTGTCAGACTATTCTAGATTCCAAAAATGATACAACGGCAACATTTAAAGATCCCTTTCTGATATAGTTTGTTGAGTAATAATCTAGCAGTGAAAGAAATGGCTTTGCATCATCCATGCATTTAAGTTGGTTCCTAGCAATCAGGGAGTCCATTTAAATATTAGTCCTAGTGAAGCAATTGGATTTCCCCTCCCTCTATTTTTCTTCCTTCTTTCCTTCCTTCCTTCCTTCATTCTTTTCTCTTTCTTTGTGTGTGTATGTGTGTGTGCTATAATTATTAGACACTTAGATAAGGAAAATCAAACTGGGCACAGTATATTTGAATTTCCAAAAGGCATATAATAAAGTTTTCATGGTATCCTTTTGGGTAACATGAAAAACTCTAGCTAAGGTAATAATACATTCCAGAAGGTAGACTTATAACCACTTCAAGACTCATACTCACAGCTTGCTGATTAATTCATTCCTGTTCAGCTTGTCAGTTCAGGAGCTCTTCAGGGGCCTGAGATAAGGCTTTGTCCTTGACTCTCTCCTGTTAAAACAAATTTTGCGCATACTTGAATGAAGGTGTAGAAAGCTCCTTATCAAATCTATAGACACCATTGACCTGGGAGGGGACAACACACAAGGTGGATGGGAGAATTCTAATCAAAGAAGCTCTCAATGGCTATGGTGATGCAACAAAACTTCCAAGGCAAAAAAAAAAAAAAAAAAAAAACCACCCATAATGGAGAAAAGTGTCTGCCATTGTGTCCAAAAGCCTCTATTATAAAAGCAAAGGGTAAGAGAATGATGTCTTGGGAATAACCTGAGCAAGGGAAGAAAGGGGTTTTGGTCATCAGCTGCTCAACTTGGGGTTGCATTAACAGAAGTAGAGAGTGGAGAACAAAGAAGGTCAAAGTTCCACTCCAGAATCTCTTATTCAGGACTCACTGGGGTCGTCTATTCAGTTCTCAGTTCTAAGATTGGGGAGGAAAACTCAACATCTTGAGTATGCTCCAACATAGTTATAAGAGTAGCAGGTTGGGGGGGGAGGGGATTCTTTCTGTTCAGCCTGAAAAAAAATTCAGAAGGTATACGATTCTTATTTTACTCTCTTTAAACAAACTGTTAAGTAAAAGAAACTAAACACAATGCCTAATGCCCAAGGACTAGAATTAGCATCAAGAAGGAGAAGCCTTCCTTATTTTATGTCCTTTATATTTTTGAGTCAAAAGACAACAGTTCAATTGACCAAAGTTGGAACCCCCATATCAGAAGAAAGTGAGGAAGTGAGCTCCCCATCAGAAGAGGTAACCCAGCTGATTCTAGATACCAGCTTCTTGGGAGTTTTCACAAGAAGCTTTGAGCACTGACTGTGCCATGGGGAGTGATAATGGTACCAAGGGTCTCCTCTGCCACTGCACATCTGAGTCTCTGTGACAAGTATATTCACAGGAGACCCAAGGTGGGAAGAAAAGAGGTTACAGTGGGGAGGGGACAGACATAATGTCTCATACTGCAGGAAAGTGGACAAGGAAGCAAAACAAGACTGGTCCACTGCTCTGGGTCTCAGTGGTCATTGGTGACCTTTTAAGAGATCAGCAGGACATTTTTCTTTCATTTCAAGGGGTGCCACTCCAGTCTCTTTTAAGTCTCCACAATGACATGAAAAAACAAGTCCAAAATTAAGCCTCCATTGGGAGCGCACATTAATAACACACCAAAGGACACGTAAATTACACCTATGATTCACATCCATTGCAGACATACACACTGAATGATGTAGCATTCCAAGCATACCAAGAGGCACGCGATAATTAAGCTACCACTGGCAGCTTGAAAAGCTATGTTGGAATCACTATGGACACACACAGCAATCTAAGTGAATAAAGCCTGAAAAAGAAAATCTCCCTATTTGCAACTGCATCATTGCAGTTGTAGGATTAAAATGATGGCTTCTAGAGTCAGGCTTCCCTGGATTTTAATTCTGGCCCTACCATGTACTTGGCTTTGGAACCCTTTGAGCAAGTCACCTAACCTTGTTGGGCCAGTTTCCTAATCTGTAAAATGGAGAGATTACCTGGGGATTCTGGGAAGTATTTGTTCAGAGAACGCAAACCAAATGCTTTGCACAGAGCAAGCACCTGGCCCAGCGTAGACGACCATCGGCTTTTGTGGGCATGGGTCCACGTATCTGACCACAGCTTAATGTCAAAAAATCATCCAACTGGTCCTCCCTATTAACTTCACACTTGTCACGGGTTTACTTCAAGTGGGCATTTCCAGTTATTTTTAAACTGAAATGTGATTGCTGCTTTGACATTGTGATTACAGCACTCATGGTTGACCGGGTGAAACTCTACCACCCAAAGTGAGGGATTGTCATGTGTTTTGATTCATGTTCTCAGCCTGAGAGAAGGACTAATAATCAATGTCCCACGTTCAACAAGTCAATCACGGCATATGCCTGGTTCGTGATTATTTAGCGAGGCAGTGGCTGCAGCGTGAAGGAAGAAAGCCAGCCTGGATGTCAGCAGACCAGAATTCGAGTCTTGCACCTCCTCTTAACATGCGAGTTTGGCAGTTGTCTTATGCTGACGTATGATGACATCATCTGTCCCTCATGACATCTCTCTAAAGCAGGTGTTAGTAGCTTCCTGGTCAGGGAAGTCACATTCTATAAAACGTGCTTCCTCCATCTCTTTGTGCATGTGTGCACGCAGATACCACAAAGGACACGCTGTTTTGCTTGTGGACACCTTCATTCACCTTTTCCCTTTTTGCTTGTTTCTGCTCTGCACACCTCTCCTTCCCTGCTGTCTCCTGACTTCCCTGTATAATCCATTTCTCCAAAGCCAAGGCCACCAGGGCTAACAATCTGAGCCATATACCATCCTCAATGCTCATGCAATCATTTATAAATATTCCTGATGGTTTATATGGTTTTATAAAATGGGGTCATATTTTATACACTTTTCTGCATTGACAGCCCCACCCCCACCCCAGGTAGACTGGTATACTCTGTGAGTGGCAGCACAGCATTCCTCACTGTGGGTCAGAGGCTCAGCAGTAGGTTAACCTACTCCCCTTCCACCAGGCACTCACATTGCTGTCTCACCTCTTACCCCATGACAGACACTGATGCAATACGTATCCCTGAGTTCACATGCACACACACACACACACACACACCCTCGCTCTTCCTTTCCAGTGCTTTGATTCTATGTGTTAGATTTCAACATCTCTATTATTCAGAGAAGAAAACCAAAAAATATAGATGTTAGGGGTTTTGTCTGGAATCACATAGCCAATAAGTGTCAGAAACGGTTCAGACCACTGGGCACCATATTGCATGCGATTTAGTCCATCTGATGCCTTCCTCTCCCTCCCTTATTTCCTGCTAGAAACAAGCTTTTTCCCATCAAACTGAGCTAAGGCCTGCCTGGAATCCCTTCATCCTTTGGACAAAGGTGGTCAGGTGTTTGGCAGTCACAGAGTACTCTGGTGACTCTGGATGGGAGAATTCAGTGCTGCTGCCAGTGCTAGCATGTGGCAAGGACTTAGGGAAGTCGTGCTAAAAATATTTCATTTGCTCGATAAATAAGTATTGAATAGCAACAGTGCTCCAGGCTAGCAGGGAGCAGGCTCTGCTTCAGCCTTCTGTGAAGGCTGCATGAGTGGCCGTGAGCTCCATTTGTTTCCATGTTGGGGAATCTGAACAGCAGGGCTGGAGTTCTGGGCATGTTGTCAAGGGACTTCTAGGTCTCCATGACCAGTTGCATCAGATTGGCCATGAAATTCTGTGGCCCTTTTCCTGAACTAAACCACTTCCTCTGTACACTAAGGAGAAGAGAGGATCCCAGGATTGGGCCTGTACGTCAAGCTACCATCTCACCAGTGAGAAAGCTGAGGCAGCAAAGGGATACTTGCCAAGGGTTCTGGGAGCTGGTGACAGTGTTGCAATGTGACCCTGGGGTTCCTGGCTGATTTGTTCTTTGTTCTGGGCTATTGTTACTGCAGCCACGTGCACGCATATGCCCATATTCTCTCCTGTCTATAAACCCCTGTGATCTGCTATGTTCTGAATGTTTGTGTCTCCCCAAAATTCATATCTCGAAGCTTAACTCTTAATGTAATAGTATTAGGAGGTGAAACCTTTCTGAAGCGATTAGGTCATGGGGGCTCTGCCCTTCTAACGGGGCCTGAGACAGTAAGTTAGTTCCTGCAGCCACACAAGGACACATACCAGGTGCCACATCTGAAACAGAGAACAGCCCTCACCCGGCACTGGATGTACTAGCAGCTCAATCTTGGACTTCCCAGCCCCCAGAAATATAAATAACAAGTTTCTACTGTTTCCAAATAACCAAGTTTGGGATGTTTTAACTGCCCAAACAGACTAAGCTATGACCCTCATACAATGAAACATGATCTCTGAGGTCCAAACGAGCCTGAGTTTGAGGTGCAACCTACCTGTTGGGTGACCTTGACAGAACTATTTAACCTCTTTGGGTTAATAAGGGAGCCAGTGCACTAGGATTCTGAGGCTTCAATGAAATCATGACTTAAAAGGGCTTAGCAGGAAGCCTGCCACATGCTGCGTGCACTCAATTAATGTTGGCTGTATGTTTTATTTCCTATTTACTTCTTTGAATTCTTGCAAAACCTCTCTGCAATTCCCGAAGCTGCCAATACAACTTCTTTTCCCAGAACAATACTTCTCTTGACATATGTGTAGATGTGGGCCCTCTCTGTGAAGCTATTCCAAAGCTACTCTACAGCCTTTCCTCCACCAAACCCCTAAGGAGTTGTTGGCCTGTGCTTAACTTCTCCAGAAGCAAGAGTCTGCTTGCTGCTTTCTGGTGAACACAGCAGCGAACTTGTCAAAGAACCAGCCAGGGAAGACTGGTGCATGGTCAGCAAGGCAGGATGGGACCGTCCATCCTGATTCTTTTCTCTGTGTCCAAGTATAACGGGGCTGTGCCTACAAAGCTGTCTCTGCCAGCCTCGGGGAAGAAGCCAAATCATTTAATTTGAAAATTTTATTTCTACCAGAGGGGAAGATTCTGGGGCAATTAGGACTATTGTAATTTCTTATTAAGGTCAAAAAGAAATTGTAGTTAGAGCCCATGAGCCACCTTTCTACACAGAAAGAAATGAAACCTTCTGAGGGACTTGGCGTGGGCAAGCCTGTGTGTCACATCCTTGGGAGACCGGGGGAGAGTCCTGCCACCTCCTTCCTGCCTCTGAAATGCTCACTTTTTTGGAAACCCAGAAAAATTAATTCTAAGTGTGGATTATTAATTCATCATGATCTGTGAATAATTTATTGTGAACGTAGCCGTATCACATTTTGGAGCCCACGCCTGTCCTTGCCTTGGGGGAGATGGATTGCCCCCGCCAAACTGCTCGAGTGAGTGCGGGACCAGGAGCTCAGCCGCCCACATCTTAAGGATGTCAGAGCCTTGATCCAAGCCTGATGCCTCCTTTGAATCCAGCAGCCAGAGTGGATGCCACTGCAGTGAGCTGAGATGTCCTGCTGAAGTGAGGGTGCTTCTTGATGACTGGGGGACTTGCTCAGCAGAGCTGTGGCAGCACCGGGATATAAAAGGAATTCCTGTTGTGATCAAGCTCGCCACTGCTGATCACATTTTGATCCTGCAAGGGGGCCTCCGAAGGGTGTTCCATCAGTTATAAACACCCCAACATAATTCACAGGCTGGCTTCTCTGGAAGCTTCCCTCTGAGCTGGTGTCTCCCCACCCTATTTCTGGGGAGGAAGGTAGTGTTAGGGCACTGTTACCTAACAACCTACAGAGAGCCAGGTGCAAAGGCCTGGCTGGGTGGGGTGATGGAGAGGTTGCGCTGGTCTGGAGGCATCTCTCTGCAAGCAGCATGAACCATCCTCTGTCACACTTAAGCAGCTCTGGGGTTAAACAGGAACTCTAGAGACACTCTCCCCTGCACCATGAGCTTATAGGAGAACCCAGGGTGCAGACAGGACAAACAGAACTTCTCTGATTTGATAGATGAGGCGTCTGAGCCTGGCAGGTCCTGGCTGGGCTCAAAATTGTCTCTACCCTGGCTGGCAAATAATTCCTGCATCAATGATTTCACCAAGTGGGTGGATGTCCCCAACTCTGCTTATTTACTCATGTGGTCCAGTTCAGAGCCAGACCCATGCACAGGGCAGGGACTTGGCAATGACCCAGCTTCCATCCTTGTGCTGAAGGTGCTTTCTCTCTCAAGTTGTAGGGGGACACCTAACACAGTCTCAGTGGCGACAAGGCTGTGCTGTGGGAAAGAAAAGACGCTGAGAGCCAGGGCACAGCCATGCTGCAGGCTAGCCTCTGTGTCCCTCTCCGTTTCCCTACCCTCCTGGCTCATCGCCTATCAGTCACACCAGCCTGTGGTCTATCCCTCTCCTAAGGCCCTTCTACCTGCTATGGCCCCACGGCACTTTGGGTGGCTGGGTGTCCTTATCTTTCAGGTCCTCCCCACTCACTTCATCTGGCAGAGCTCTCATCTGATGGACAGCCTTCCTCCAGAGCACCTGTCAGTTTGTCATAATTACTTGCATGTCTTTCTGCCACTGGACTGCAGGTCCCATGAGGGCAAGCACCGTGTCTGGCACATGCACTGTTGAAGCCCATCTCACGCTGCAGTGTAGCTTGACAAATACTGAGTAAAAGAATAAATAAATGAACACAAGTCAGACCCTGAGGCGAGTCAACAGAAAGGCAAAACTAAGCATCTCCAGGAGGGCTGAGGTGAGCGCATTCACTTTACCTGGGGGATCTGGGATGGCTTCCCGGAGGAGGCACCATTTGAGCTTTAAGGATTCTCTGGCTGTGAGTAACACGATGTCCTTCTATCTCCTTTGTAAGTTCAAAGACTGTGCATTAATTCATAACGGGGAAAAATGTCACAAACAAACAGTGTATATTATCCAACTGTCTGCAGCACAGTAGCAACGGGGAGGTTTCCAGCTGAGCCTGGAATCAAAGGAGGTGCTTGCTGAGAGGAGGCTGGGAGGCAGGCACTGAGGCCACTGAAGAGCTTGGGAGCGTCGCTCCTCTCTCCTTTTCAGAGCTCATCTTTCTGAGGCCGTGATATTTGATGTCACCAAAGATTTGTCATCCTCATTTCTCTGGGCAGTGCTGATGGGGACCAACGTGATCTTGACTTTCTGCCTTCCTTTCACACACATAGCCCTATGCACGCATGCACACGCACACACACACACACACACACACACACGCATCATATCCTAGACAACAAGGGAAGAGGAAGAGGCCTGATACTTCTGGGCCTGGACGTGCATATTTACAGCTTAGGGTCTTAGTAGTCCTCATCCTGCTGGAGAGATGGTCAAAGACCAGGCACAAGGAAGGGAGCTTTGGAATTGACGCATCCCTCAGAGATGGGACAACTGGGCTAACGCTGGTGTTTTCCTGATGGTATAGTGTGTGGGAGAGGAGGGTTGGACATTTGGCCCCACAGCCAACCTCATCATTCCTCAGAGGCGAGCCTGGATCTGGAGAAAGACAAGCTGGCCTTGCATTCCAGGCCAGCTCTACCACCTCCCTTGTTTTTTGACTTCTCTGAACCTCAGAAACTTCATCTGTAAAATGATAATTCCATGAAAGTACTGCATTGGCTTCAGAAATGGGCATAAAAAAAAAATCTGTCCATCAAATGAGATAATAAAAACTAGGAGTGGATAAAGGGAGTGGAGAACATGGAAACCAACAAAATAGAAAAACAACTGCCTAGTTATTCCAATGAAGAAAATAATAGAGATAAAATAGTGCTCTATGCTAGGATTTGGACGGGGGATAAGACCATTGGTATTGTGTGGAAAACATTATAAGACTAATGTAAGAATATATGTACCAGAAATTTAAAAGGTATTGAAGTCAAGATCAAATGCATGATTTTCTATGAAATATAAGTTGCTAAAGTTAACTTTAAAAAAATAATAATTTCATCAGACAAAACTCTAGGAAAAAATTGGAAAAAACAGTCACTGAATTACAACTCTAAGTAATTTTTATCTTTTTTAAAAGGCATAAGGCTCAAGCAGTTTCTATAAAGTGGTTTTTTTCTTTTAACTTTTGAGGAATCAGCCATTTCCAAACTCTATGAACTATTACAGAATTTTTTTTAAGTGAAACCCAACCCATTTTCCGAATTAGAGTATTGCTAATAATCATGTTTAAAGAAAGTAACATTCAAAAGAAATCTATAAGATAATATCACCAATGAAATCACATGTAAAAGTTCTAAATAAATATGGATATGTATCAAATTATACTCCAACTGTATCATTTTTAAAACCCTCTGCAAGGATATACAGCAAACTGGTAAAACTGTTAACTCTGAGTGATAGAATTAAAGATGATTTGTTTGATTTGTTCTTGCGTTATTTCTTCTTTTTCCTCTCAATTAGCACATTTTACATTTTTTTATTTTAAATATTCCTCCAAAGAGAACACTGTGAGAATGACAGGAGATGCTACTCCTTGCATAGTTCCTGCTACAGGGTAGGTGCTTAATAGATCAAGGTTTTATGCAAAAATCCCCTCATCACCAGCCGCCATGTCAGCTTCCTGGTCCTCCCCACCTCCTCAGGGCAATATGAGGGGCTCCAGCCCACCTGGGCAGTTGATGGCTGACAGATGCTGAGCGAGTGAGCCAATCCCTTCAGAGGGAGGCTCCTGCCCGGCCATCCCGCCAGCCATCGCATCTGCAGGGTGCTTTATTACTGTTCTTAACAGGCTTGCCTGTCACAGACGTTTCCTTCCCCAGTGATTCCTGGGCTCCAACTGTTCATTCCCCAGGCAAAGTCATAACACACTGCTATGATGGCAGAATTGTTTGTCCCAGAAGAAAACTAAGATGTCATAACAAACAGAGTCTTGTGGGTCTGGCAGGTAGAGTGCAGTCTGTGCAGTGGCAAACCCGAAGGAGGAGAAACTGCAGGCATCTTCCATCACTCACAGCCCCGAAGAATGAGTGAAGGATCAAAACCAACGGTACTTAAGTATTGCTGGTGGAAAATTCTGAAGTATAGGCTCTGGCACTGATCGGGTTGAACTTGCCACTTGATCCTGAGCATCTCTGAGCCTCTGATTCTTAGTCTCCTTGCAAAAATTCTATTGTAGGATGCTGCCGAAATTGTTAGCTATCATTGCTATAACTGTGGCTGGTCAATTATGGAAAGCTCTGGGAATCAAGTTCTAGCTCAGATTGGGCATAATCAACCAATAATGGGAATTGTCTCTAAAGGGGGGCTGTCCTGTGATGCAGAATATTTGAAGTCATTATGGGGGGGACTCCTGGGGAGCCAGGTAAGGAGAGTCCAGTAAGAGGGTTCTAGCCAGGAGGAATATGGTCAAAACCCTGTCCTTGCAGCAGGATGTACTATTAAGAACTGGACTTGTACTACTATTAAAAGCCACTAGGAAAATGAAGCAAACACAGCCCTTTCAGAATGAGGCAACAGGAGTGATTCCTGAGAGTAGGGCAGGGGAGTAGGTGAGCCCCCAAATCACCCAGCCTGCTGCCAGGGATAGTCTCACTTTCTGCCTAGAGGCAAATTCTGAACCATAGACACAGGAGAGGGAAATCAAACAGACTTCACAGCCTCGTTGAGTTGAAAAGACAGAAATAGAAGTTCCAAAGGTGCTGAAGGTGCTGAAAGTTGAAGGACACATTTCTAGAGCAGAGTAACCTATCCCAAAAGAGCCGCAGAAATTTCTGGGGGTACCTGCCCTGCTTCCATAGAATGAAGTATAACAAATTAGGCAGACAGCCCATGGGGAGCTGCAAGAGGGACCATTCCCAGAGCACACATAGGGCAGGACACCCATGCTCCTTCTGCCAAGGATCATGAAGAGAATCCTCAGAGGTCACGTGGGCCTTGGGTGGGGCCTCAGAGGAAGCACACCTAAACGTTCAGTTGTAACTATCCCAAGAATGAAGGAAGTTCCAGGCCTGCCTTAGCAACTCTCAGAAACAGATTAAAAGTGATCAAATAACTCACAAGTGCTGATCTGCATTCCAGAACAAAATCTACTCTCTAGAGGAAGACAACTAAATCCAGACACTCAGCAACATAAAACGTACCATTTGCATCATTCACTACAAGTCACCAGATGTAGCAAGAAGTGGGAAAATGTGCACTATAAACCAGAAGAAAAATATGTCAGAAGAAAGAACTGAGAAACAGCAGAGATGAGCGAGAAGGCAGACGAGGACTGTGTAAAGCATGGAAAGGAAAATAAGAATGTCAGTGTCCAGTGTACTCAGTACCCTATGAAACCAATAGATAAACAACTACACACCCACTCGAGAGAAAAACACAATTACACCCAAGAGTGGGGAGGAGGGGAGGGGAACGGGGGGATTGGTGAGCTCCCACCTAATGTGCACAACATAAGGGTACACAGCACACCCCCCGGGTGAAGGACTCAACCACACTTGAACTTTAAGAAATGCCAACAATGTAATCTAATCATGTGTGCTCTCATATTAATGAGAAAGCTAAAGGAAACAAAAACCAATATAAACAATAAGAACATGAGGAGAAAAGCAGGAGCTACAAAGAGGAAGCAAATGGAACTTCTGCAGGTCAAAAACGATATCTGAAATGAATACTCCAGATGAGATAAACAATGGATTAAATGCCTTAGAGGAAAAGATCGGTGAACTCGAAGACAAAGAGAATGAATTCAACCTAAGTGAAACACAGATACTTAAAAAGTAGCAGAGCCTCAACAAGCTATGGGACAATATCAAACAGCCAAGCGTAAGTAAGAAAAACACTTTACCAAATACTGACGACGGAACATTTTCACATTCGATCACTTTTATAAACTGGCAGACCCCAAAATCTCAACAAACCCAAGGCAGGATGAACAAACACAAAAGGAACCATAATGCATTATAAACAAATTGCTGAAACTGATGATAAGGAAAAAAAAACTGCAAAGCAACCAGAGAAAAAAAAGACAATTATAGACAGAAAAACAAAAGCTTGAAATCGTTTTTAAAGGCCTCAGGATATAGTCTTGCAGGAGAAGTAGAGAGAAGTTAGAACATAGAGCAAAACCAGACCACAGCAGCCAGATGAAGAGTGGGGAGATGGAAGGGCTTTAGGTGAGGGGTGACACCTTCAGATTTGTGTGGAAGGAAGAGCACTCTGACCCCTGTGTGAGGAACTAACAGAGATCCCAGGCGAGGCCCTCTGTGAGATGGGGCCGGGACAGAGTGAACAAGTGCACCCACCAAGAGATGTTTAGGGCATGGAGTCGCTTGGGCTTGAGGATGGAAAATAAAGAGCAGAAGAAAGCAGTGCCCTCTGGCTGGGCCATGGAGCAGCAGAGGAGATAGCACCATGGAAACAGGAACATAGGGGTGGTGGAGAGTTTGGGGACAATGATGAATCCAAGGTTGAATTCACCACCCCCTGGAGGTGCCATGGTGACACTCCTCTGCAGGTGTGAGCAGGAAGCACAGACGAGAACTTTGCTGAGATGGCCGAGAACGGGCTTCTCCCACAGAAGCGCATGAGAGTCACTCTGTCACTTGGACACCTTGTTAGAAAACAAATCCAACTTAGTATATCTCTTGTAGGATTTGCTTTCTAAAAAGCTCCCATGATGCTGACAGTCGAGATGCTGGCAGTCTCAGAGGAAGGGCGCCCACCCACCTGGAAGAGGTGTTTTGTTGTTCATATTTCTTGTGTTCCCACCCCCACTCGGTATTTTCAGAAGATGTTCTTGCTAAAGAAAGAAAAAACCTTTATCCTTCCTATCCTCCCTGTTGGCCTCAAGCCCCTAGAAGACCAAGTGGAGGGGAATTGGCTGCATTCCAAGTTTTCCTGCCTTGCTCCTGCCCTCTTAAAATACCCTCAGTTATAGCCGCTTCTAGAATGTGAGCTGACCTGGAACACTTTGCATCAAGGGTAGCAAGGCTTTCAAGCAGTTTCCTGGAACAAGAAAGAGAGAGTTGAGTGCGAGAGAAATGTTTCTGAAAATTAGACTCAGCGGATCACAAAAGTGGTGAGGAGCAGAGACGTGATATTTGTTGGAAAGAGTGCCAGCTGCCTGCCTAAATGCGCTCCTCTGAGACTCTCCTCATCCGTGGAATGGGGTCGTGGCTCCCGCTGCAGAGCTCCTGAGAGGAGGAAGCGAGATTGCGTATGTGAACCAGTGGGAACAGGGGGTGGGCACGGCGGGTGTGCACAATGTGCTAGAGCCTTATGTCTCTTCAGAAGTGCCTGGCCTCAGAGAAGATTGCATCTGGGCTTTGATAGTAGTCTCATCACATGGTAGATCTAGTTGGGTCATTTATCAAACGAAGTAGTAAAAGTCACCACACAGGTGTGTGACGATGACAAAACGAGTTCATGTTTGCAAAGCACCTCGTGTGACATCTATGTGTAACAGGGTACAATAAATGCTAGTTGCTCCCTGCACCTTCCTCTGTAGGAGACAATTTGTTAAGAATTTGCCAAGACCTCTGTCTACCCTCCCAGCTATTTTTAACATTGCGTAAATGGCTCACTGCTCGCTCCTCTATCTCCCTTAGCCCCCTTTTGACTAGGCCTCCCCCAAGCCTACTTGGGGGATGTGAAATTCAAAAGGGAAAACTAACCCTAGGTGTAGATTAGCAGGTGACAACACAAAGCCAGGTCATTTTCTTGTCAGGCGTCCCTGAAGCATCAGTGCTGTGATTGGCTGCCACTGCCCAGTGCCCTTCTTCTTGTCAAGGCGTGCCCCTTACCCTGGTGCCCAATTAAACTATCCAGTTTCCAGAGTCCACTCTCTGTGACCCCTCAAAACCCAAGGCAAAGAAAGCGCCCACTTTGTGAAAAAAGAATCAAAGCACGTCTACGAAAAGCTAGACGGTCTCTGGAACCAAAGCTGACTTGAGGACTCTGAGCTTCCAGGCAGATTAATCCCTGGATGTGCCAGCTCTAACAGACCTCAAGGCTGAACTAGACGCTGCCTGCCTCAGTGTCGGCACCACTGCCGAGTTAGTTTCCGGTTTTCCCCACAGGCCTAGTTTAGAGAGGACGGTGTCTTCTCTGGCACAGTTGTTCTGCTTGATTCAGATGTGTGGGTGATGGGGAGGACCGGGAGGAGAAGGTTAGCCCTGGAGACCTAGAGACAGAGGTGCGGGCTGTTGAGCTCATACCCAGAATGTGGGCTGCTCTCTCCTCCCACAGAGACCAGGGCAGGGGTGATAAGTGCAGGGGCAGGGGTACCCCACAGGTGGCAGAGATGCTCTTAACACCCTTTGAAGGAATAAGTCACCTGGGTTTGGATACCTAAGGGATCCAGGCATGAGGGGTGACTTTAGACAAGGCATTGAGCTGCTCTGTGCCTGGGAATCCTCTTCTGATAAGGTGGACCGTCCCCACTTTGAGCAGCACCAAACTGAACTGCCCTTGGTGAGCAGCAATTTGGGAGGATATCGTGCTCATGCACCCCAGTGCCACCTAAGTCCCAAACACGCATGGCCTCCCACCCATCAGTCTCCTGGACATGTTGACCAAGACATCCAACTCCTTCCCTGAGGCCAAAAAGACACTTTGGCCACAGTGTCTCTGAAGTGGTGGTTGTGACTACAGTCCCTACTCTATACTGTGAACCACAGGCCCACAGTTACCTCTGCCCAACACAGCAACACTCTCAAGAGGGTGAAATGACATATGACCAGGACACCCAGACCCTTCTTCCTCGGAAATAGTCATGTCTTCCTCCTGGGATTCAGCACCTGGTGACCATAGCCTATAAAAGCTGAAAGAGCTGGGCTTTATTAAAAAGCTTAGCCATGAGTCCTTCTCTCACACCCAGAATTAACAGGTAGAAATGTCTAGAATTGTATAAATTGTACAAATCACCAGGAAAAAGAGAAATGGCCTGTGTGGTCTTTGGGGGTCTGGAACCTTCTCCCCTGCAAAACCTTGAATGAGCACAAAGTATCACACCAAGTAAATCCTATCCAAGACTCAATTAAAAACGAAAAAATAAAAACACAACTTTACTAAGCTAAAATTCCTAAGTCATATAATTGGTCTGTCCATAGTATAGAATTCAATGGCTTTCAGTATAGAGTAGGGACTGTAGTGGCAATCTCCACTACAATCAGTTTTAGACTATCTTCAACACCCTGTAAGAAACTCCAAATCCTTTATCTGTGACTCCCTCAAGCTCTTATTCTCCTAGCCTGGAAACCACTCATGCACTGTCCCTCTCTGTGAATTTGCCTCTTCTGGACTATCATATAAATGGAATCTTAGTATGTGGTCTTTTGTATCTAGTTTCCCTCACTTTGCATAACATTTTCAAAGCTCATCTATTTTGTAGCACATAGCATACTTCATTCTTTCTGGTGGTGGAATAGTATCCCATTATGTGGATATACCATGCTTTATTTAGTCATTTATCAGTTAATGGGCTTTGGGGTTGTTTGCACTTTGGTCTATTGTGCATAATGCTCCCACAGACATTTGTATCCAAGTTTCTACATGGACAGATGTCTTCCTTTATCTTGGTATATGCCTAGGAGTGCAGTTGTTGAGTCAAATGATAATTCTGAATTTATGTTTCTGCCAATGTCCTTTTGAGGAACTAGTTGTTTTCTACCAAACAGAGTCTAAACTAGGGTTCTGGTGGTCCAGCCGTCAGACAGAGAATGATCCAAACAAAGCCCACCTTTTCTGATTCTGACCTATTTCCAAGTCTGCATCTCCACCTTTCCCATTGATTCTGAGAGTCCTTGAGGTACTTCCAGATAACCTTGTTGGCTAGGCCAGCTAGGGATGCTCTCTGTTGCTTGCATCCGGAATGCCTGTGTAATGACGAGTCTCAGACTCAGAGTATGTGGGCTGTTGGTTGAAAGCTTTGATTACAGAGATGCATGGCCCTGCAGACAGGCCTGACATAATGCCACCTGGGGTGGCTGTGACACCAGATTGCTGAGGTTCAGGTAAGGGATCCAGAACCATCCACTGAGTTCAATAAGCAACACCTTAGTAAACTCATGGGGAGCACAAAGCTGGTATCTGACCCTGGCCATGCTGCAGGCCCTTTGGGGGCCTGCCTCACATCCTCTGTGTCCCTCTTGATTTCAGCTCCATGGACAGCCCTGCTTATGCTCAGACCCACCCTGCACTGCCAACATCCCCTTTGAGCACAGCCAAGCAACTCTCCCCTGACCCCCAACACTGTAAGGGATCACTCAGCCTGCACAGACAGGTGCAGGGAATTTTTGCAGAGCCAGGGAATAAACATCCCAGCCTCTCAGCCTTCTCTCAGACAATCCAGAGAGAAGTCCCCTGTGCTGCTCAGAAGTCCTAATGGAACCACACCCTGCTACCTATAGCAGCGGCCTCACAGAGCACCCTCATATTGGCTTTCCCCCCTTTTCTTCCCACTCTCCTGCTCCTTCGTGCCTGCTTCTTGAGATCACCTCCCAAATAAACCACCAGCACACAAGTCCCTCTGTCAGCATCCAGTCTTTGGAGAATACAAACTACAACAACATGCAAAATGCCACTCAGCTCCACAATACGTAGTCCATGCAGAAGATCAGAACACTGGGCTGGGAGCCAGGGTCTGAAGGCTCAGGCCAGCCCTAGTAGTCTGTCTGTGACACCAGGGAGCTCAGAGCACACAAAGCTCTGAGTCTTAAGAGTTGGTGTCTCCAGACACCGCCTTGGGCATAAAGTCTTAGGTCTCAGCTGTCATCACTGCAGCTAGACACCTGTCTACCTTGTTGACAACTCCAGCTACCTAACCCATTTCCAGGGCTTGTGGCTCTGTAGAGAGACAGCTAAAGCCACAGAAGCTCACTGTGACCATTTCAAATCTTCACTGAGGTTATACCTTGCAAAGGCCATTTGCAGCCCTGGGCAGCAGCTATACTTCACAAACCAGCCTCCTAGACACTCATGTCACCCCACTCAGCAAACCCCACCTCTAGACCTGGATCATTTTCAGGCTAATAGTGCTGGGGCATGACTCTTGCACACGGCTTATCGGAGCCTAGAAGTTGTGAGAGCTTTAGATTCCAGGCCTACCTTCTCTCATTCACTCATCCAACCAGTGTTTATTTTAAAACCTGTCTCTCCTAGCCACTCTGTGGTGTCTGGGTATACAGTAAAGAATGACAGAATCTGCTCCCTAGGAGTCACCATCTCCTGGGGGCAAGGCAGACAGATGGGCAGGTGCAGTGCAGGGTGGTGAGTAGGAGAAGGGGTAGGGAGGGATGGGCAAGAGAAAGAGTGGAAGGGGAGCAATAAACCAGACCTTTCCATGCCACGTCCCACATCTTCCTGGCCCACCAGGTACTCCAGCCATTGCTGCCACCATCAGCCACCCACAGATGTGGCTTGACAGCACAAACCCCCAGCTGCACCATGTGCCCCTGCTCACTGTCACGGGGCCCTTCTGCCACCACTGGGTGGAATGGACACGAGAAGAGCCTGCTCAGCCCTATTGGCATGTGCAAGGGACCAGCGCACCCCTGGGGCAGCCCTGGGGTTGGGAGCTGCTAGTGAAGCTTCTGTGTTTGCTCTTTAGGGTGTAAAATTCTCACATTCCAGAAGGTTCCTCGGAGCATTTCCAGTTGCTCACAGGTGTAACCAGTTGAGTGCCTGGCTCCTCCTTTTACTGTTTCCCTCTCTCCAGTCTACCCACTTTGGGATCACTTTCCAGAATGAAACACCTCAGGCAAGCCCTTGACCTAGGTTCCAGTGGGGGAAGAGGATGGCAGAAGCTAAAAGATGCACTCACCCACATCTTGGGAGGTTAGGATGAATTCCTAGAGGAAGTGACTTCTGAAACTTCCTAAGGGCTGGGCTAAGTGAAGAAGGAGGATGCCCGGGGCTTCCCAATTCCGGCTGAGGGTCAGAAACCAAGAGCAGAGCTGCAGCTGCGAGAGAGAACCTGGTGCCTCCTGTGACCTGTGCATGGTCCCCCCTCCAGTGACAGGTGACACTGGAGAAGTGGGCAAGACTAGATTGCGAGGACCTTGCACACCACTTTGGACTGTATTCTGGAGGCAAAAGGGGAGCCATGGAAATGATAACGCCAAGGCACAAACTTCCTATGTGAGCTGCTCGTCTGAGATCATGTCTTGCAAGAGCCATCTGCAGCCCTGAGTGGGGGCTGCGCTCCATGTCTGCCTCCCATAGCACTAACCAGCATGAGGGAATGGGTCGATAGAGCTCTGTGCTGGTCCTGTGTCGGTGGCAGCAGGAGGGGGCGTTGGGATGCTCAAACATGGCCTAGAACAGGGCACTTTGAATTTTTGGAATCAGAACTGCAGTAGAAATTCCACAGAGGGGCCTTCAGAGCTGTAAAACCCAGATCCAGAGGGTCAGATCCTGGTATAGACCTCCTGCAGAAGAGGGCAAAAAGACCCCAACTGACTTTCTATGAAACTAACATTTACAGTGAGATGAACATGAGCAGGGCCTGTGGTGGGCGCTGTAGAGGGTGAACCCAGGCAGAGCCAACAGGAGTCTGTGCATCATGCCCTCAGTGGGCAAGGAAGCTGCTTGTGCCCAGTATTTCTTGTCAAGTGCCCTGAAATTCCTGCTCTGGTGATAAGCGAATATTCGTGCTACATGGAATGACAAATACGAGTGTGTGAGGCCTTCCTCAAAACCCATTCTTGGAGTAGGTACCAACACCCTGCTCTGTGACTAGACTCGGGGATGAGTTGCAAAGCCCCACCCTACCCACCTGCACCACTCACCTCCATAGCTGGTGCCAACCAGCCACATCACCAGCCCTTACTGATCCTTATAGCCATGGCTCCAGAGCCCCAGTTTTCTATAAACAAACCCATATTCCTATGACCTCCTCTTTAGTACCCATAAACTTCCCAAATATCCTAAACATCCCACCACAGAGGCTCAGAGAAATGCAGAGCACACATGTCTGCTGTCACATTGACATTGGTCCCAGCCACCTGACCTGAGCATCATCCAGATCAATGGTGTAGGTCTTCCCAGGCTGCAGGGTTGATGCTTCATGAAAGCCTGTCTACTCAGGAGGCATCATGAGAACTGCCAAGAGTTGCCCCAGGCTATGCTGCCCTAATACGAGCTCTGCCTGGGGCAAAGGAGCTTTCACCTCCTTTCCATGCCAACCTCACCTCTGTCTTCTTCCCTAGATCTTCTCAGGGAGCCTGGTACACATCCAGGATCCTGACGTGGCCATGGTTCCAGGTGAGCAGGTGCACTATCATAAAGAAGCCACATTGCTGCCTGCCCTCTCCCTTGCACCCCTTGCTATAGTCAGATAGAGGCTGCAGCCTCTTGGTGTCAGTCTCCTTTTTATGTCAGCCATCCCATATCCTGTGTTCTTAGGACTGGCCTGAATTTTCCTGTACCTCTCATCCTGTAGTTATCTCTCTTCCTATAGCTTTGTCAGTGTGCTGATTAGCCAAGCAGCAAGCACACAAAATAATAGTCCCTCCATAGATGGAAGCTTATTTTTCTTTTTTATCACAGCTGAGATATAAAAAGTCTGGAGCTCTTATAGTAGTTTTTTTACACATCAAGGCTCTTTCTGTCTTATCATTCCACCACACATGATCTCCACTCCTAAAACCACCTCATGATCCCAGGTGGCTGCTGTGGCACCAGCCATTATCCCTAAATTCCAGCTCACAGGAAGGTAAAAGAGCTGAAGACAAAGTGAAGGGCACAAATCCATCATCTTTTATAGAAGGCCCTAGAGGCCATCACTTCCACTGGATACTTCTATTTGCATCACTTTGACAGGAAATTAGTCAAGCAAAATCAGAGAAATAGTATTTTTATTTGGGCAGCCAAATTCTCAGATAAAAGTAAAGGATCCTCTTATCAAGGAAACAAAAGAGGGTATTAGGAGACAATAACAGCCTCTGCTATGGCAGGTGGTTTGAGCCAGAGTCTGCCCCAATGAGTCTGCCAACTTTCTCCCTATGCACAGCTGAGCAAATAGAGTCTCAGCCAGAGGCATTGGGACCACTTCTCCCCAGCTCAAGAAAGGAGGCTTTCAGGTATAAGATTTGTGAAAAGTGTCTAGCACTTGGAGTCAGTAAAACAAAACACTGGACACCCCAATCACTGTGTATACTTGTACAGGTAATTACCAACCTTGGGCATCTCCATCCACCCATCAGCATTCAGCACAAATGTTCACCCCCTACCCCATCTTCCTTACTTAGATGTGTCAGAACCCCCTCTTCCTCCTATAGGGCACTTTATATACTCATTTATTCCAGCACTTACCTCACTGATTGTGGCCGTCTCCTTAATTTGTCCATCCATCCATTCATCCATCTATCCTTCATCCAACCAACCAAACAGCAAGCATTTACGAAGCACTAGATACTACTGGGGAGACAGATAAACAAGGGCACTGTCTTTGCCCCCCTGGACTCCCCAGCCCATAAAAAATGACGTCCATATAGCAGACAGATGAGAGTAAGAAAGAAGGAGCTTGCCAAGACAGCACCCACCTCAGTCTTCTGTATACAGTGGGAAGATCCTGCAGGGAGACCGGGCTCAGGCCCTGAGAGCCCAGCCCTCGGGCAGGATGGAGATGGACCTGCTAGGGACAGAGAAGCAGGAGTGGACACTAGGGAGGGCACGGTGGCTGGCGCAAAGAAGCTGCTTCATAAATAGTCATCACTGAATGGCAGAGTGAGTTCGATAGAGTGACAAGAGAAACACTGCCTATTATTGAGGACGTGTATTGATTACATGCCAGGCACTGTAATGCATGCCCTACACACATTATTTCACTGAACTCTCTGAAAAGTCTTAGGAGAGGATAATGGTTACCTCTGTTTTCCAGATAAGGAAACAGTTTAGCACTTCCTGGGAATGTGTCAGGGTCACACAGCTGGTGAAAGGCAGCACTCAATCTCAGCCAGGAGCAGCTGACTGTACAGCCCTTGCTCTCAATCCTGGGCAGCAGCACCAGCCACCTAGTAAGGAGAAGAGGAGGAGTCGGGAAGAAGGGGCCGGGAGCCTTGCTGTGCACCATGCCCAGGGCAAAGGGGAGTCACTGAGAGGTGTTGAGCAGAGTCACACCTGATTCTTACTCTGCACTGGAAGGCAGGGCTGAGTGTTATTCATTTTTAGGCCCTCCAACACTCAGCACACTGCCTAGCACACAGAGCATTCACTGCTGCAGGAATAAAAGAAATCAGTCATTTAGTAAATTAATAAAGCAACATGGTGCTGTCAGACTTTGGAGTCAAAAAATATCTGTTAGGATTACATTTATCAGTGTGTGACTGCAAACCCATAATCGTGGCTTAAATAAGGTAATAGTTTATTTGCTCTTCTGTAAAAATGTCCATAGGCAAGAGCCCAGCATCGGCATAGTGTCTCTCAAGGGGTCAGGAATGAAAACTACAGTCTTGCTGTCCAATTATTTCAGCATGTGACTCCTAGTACATAGGTCATCTCAAGACCCAAAATAAGTGCTGAAACTCCAGCCATCACCTCTCCATTCCAGGTAGCAAAAAGTAGCAAAATAAGGAGTAGGGTCTGCACCATCTCTTTTATAAGATATCCCAAAGTTATCATAACATAGCTTCTGTTTCTATCTCATGCGCCAAACCTAATCATATACTCTCCCAGCCCCCAAACATGTTGGGGGATAATAGTCTTTTCACTGTGGACATTTTTGCCCATTGTTGTTATTAAGGAGAAGCAGAGGATGGATGTTGTGGAAAGCAACGTGCAACCTCTGCCACTAGAATTAAGTGGTTTTATGCAAACCTGTGCACAGATGGAATCTCTTCCTGGTGAAGGAAATGCCTCTTCACCTCCCCGGGAAGCAGTTATCTGAGGGAACTCCAGGAAGAGGAGGACTTGGCAGCTATTTGAGGAGATTACATCTGCCTGATAAATGGAAGCCACTGAACTCCAGTGATTGCCCATGAGAACACAAGATAGGAGCTCTGGGCTGGCTCCAGGCTTCAGTCCTCAGCAGAGGGGCCGCCTTATCACTGCCGGATCAGGGCCTGCTTGACAAGACCCATTAAAGGAACCCAGCTGGGATTCCATTGGCACCCTGGAGCTGGTGCTCAGAACCACCTGCCTTCTCTACACAGAAAATAACAAATCCCGGGCCAGAAGATTTCTCCCTGGGCAGCCCTATGCCCACTGGAGAGTTATAAAGCCTGCAGTGAGGATTGGTCTGTGGGCTGTGAAGGCCAGCCAAGTTCAAAGGCACTTCGCATAGTGGGGTGAAGACATTGTGTGAAAGTCACAGAGAGGCAGAGACTCTCTTTCCCCGCCCGCCCCCACCAGCCTAAAGCTGATGGTACCTTGGAGCAGCAGCAGGAAGCCCCGGCCACAGGCCACTGCCTATAGCAAGAGGTGGTGCTCAGAGAACGTGAGAGCAGAGGAGTGATGCACCCACAGGATGGTCTCACTATAGGATTCTTCTTCTGCCTTGGCCCCTGGTCCCCTGCCATTCTGACCAGGGGACATCTTACGTCTGGAAGGCAGGAAAATCCCTGTATATATTAAATGGAATCTTGAACAATACTCCGTTTGTTCCCAATAGGAAGGTTAGATGGGATTTATTATCACACCCATTTTGCAGATGAGCACCCTGGGGTATAGAGAGGGTAAAGACATTTCCCCAAGTTCACCAGGACATGAAGTGCAAAGCAGGCTCTGTCTGTCTTATGTCCAAGGAGGAGGCTGTCACTGAGACAAGTGGCCGTGGGAGGAGTACCTCTCCCATCAGGGCTCGTGCCTATTCACCTCTGTCCTTAGAGGTATAAACTCGGCAGAGACCATGATAGGTATAGTTGAACACCTGCTTAGACCCTCTACAGGGAGGTCATGGCTTCCTAGGCTTAGGAGTTTCTCCAGATTTCTAAAACAGGGCTCAGAGTGGTGACACCAGTGACAGATACCAGTGAAATCAGGTGCCCACACAGATCTGGCCTCACCTGGTATGAGCCCATGTCAGCCTGTTTCTGGCCCCTCTGCCTGTTGCCAGAGGAATGACTAGATGTCCTGGGCAGATGACAATGAAAGGCCAGTCCCAGCCCCACGTGCCTACAGCTGTCAGTGGGAGCACAGAGCCTTAGTGGGCCCTGCAGCTCCCCATAGCAGGAGCGGCAACATGGCTCCCCAAGTTCCACAGTCAACGACCTTTGGTTCCCTAGAGTCTTTTCAAATGTAAATATCCTGGAGTGCCACAGACTTATTTCCTCATCTGTAAAATAGGCATGGAACCTCTCCTACTCAGAGTAAGGGGGCTACCAGAAGCCAGAGGGGGAATTACTAGCACAGAGGCAGAAATAGAGTCTGTAACCCCAAGATGTTTGGGACCATGAATCTGAGAGATGAGCATGGCAGCCTTTGGGCTTGAGACAAGAAGGCCACAGGACACTTGATGTTAGTGAGCTGCCAGTCCTCCCTGCAGGGCCGTCTTGGATCATTTCCGCTCCAGTGCCCACCTGGTGCCCTCCCTGCCCATCTGTCCATGCGGGTTCTGGCACAGTGGTATCTTCTCGGGGGCTATGGTAGGGATGTCATGGGGGAGAAACTGGCCAGAAAGTTGGGAATGGACATCTGGGAGGAAAAAGGAGTCTACCCTAGAGTCAAAGAGTGGGACAGCAGGGCTGACACATACCAGCACCAGCCACCAGGGTCTTTTATTCAATCTTTGAACCATGTGCTTTGTATTTTGTAAAGCATTTCCATATCTTTGATCTAATTTTGCTTTTAGGGCTTCAGACTGGGACTCTCTTTTGCTTACTCTAAGTTACATACTATAACCCATTTTGCAGATGAGGAAAGCGAGGTTCAGAGGAGATCCCACAGTTTGCGAGGGAGGAACCAAATGGCTGGCCCTCCTTCATCTTGCACTCTCTGCATGCAAAGCACAGTATCTGGTCACAGGAAATCACAGATTTCCTGGAGGAATCGTGGAGAAAGAAAGAATAAAAGGCTACCTACGGAGCTGGCCACTATTTGTGCACATAAGAACCAGCTATTTGTTCCAGCTAGAGATTTTTTTCTCAAATGTATTTGGTGCACCTGTGTTTTCCACACATCTTACAATGTTACTTTTGTACTTAGATATAAAAGGAAACAAAAGTTTCATTCTTTAGGTATCATTTTAATGAGAGAAAGCAATTGGGTTATGGGGATACCAGCCTGGATTCGGAGTCAGTAAACTTGGCTCCAAGCTCCTCCTTGCCCAGCTGTGTGACCCTAGCCCCGTGGCTTCCCTCTATGGGCTTCAGTTCCTCATGGACACCTCAAGCTTTGGCCTGGACACTGCTGCAGATCCTTTCCTCACTGGCCTCTGTGGTCAGTGGAGGGTCACTTCTAAGGACAAAGCAGATCAGAGATGCCCAGTCTGAAGCCCTAGATCCTGGACTTCCAAACAGCTGCACTCTCCCTTAAGGGTCTAGAGCAGTGGTTCTCAACCTGTGGGTCGCGACCCACAGGAACGGTATTAAAGAGCTGTGGCATTAGGAAGGTTGAGAACCATCTCCCAATCATCTCCCCTCGCCCCTACTGCAGGGAAAGAGTGAGAAGAAGCAGGTCCTTGTGAATCTGACAAGTTTCCCACTGCCTGTAACCTGTCATTAGCAGGATTTTCCTAAATCTCACCTCCGTTTTCCAGAATCACACATTCTGGGCATAGTGTGTCCTTTTCCTTAGCTCCCCAGCGCTCAGCACCCTGAGAGGAAAGACTGCATGCTCCAGCTGCTGATCTGAACCACCTCCCCCGCTGGGTCCTCACAGGTTGCTGTTTAGAAAGCTCCCCGAGACGTCTGGACGCGCTGATCCCAGCTCTTGCTTTTGGGCTGTGTCTCTACTACTTCCAGATGTTTACACAGCTGGCTGGATTACTTAACAGCATTGACATCATACACCTTGATATTTCCTCTTTACAAAAATGGTTCAGATGGGAAAGAAACCGGCTATTGAGAATCTGTGTACCACAGAACAAACCAAAATAACATTGCAACTCACCTCGAAGGCTTCGCATACACTTGCTGGCATGCACTGCTCTCACGTAATTGCATGGGCCTCAGTTTCCCCATGTGAAAATAGAAGGGGTGGATTTTGGACCCTTACGTCTGGGGTTGCTTTTGGGTGCATAGAACTGATCTCAAGTTGCCTCAGAGAATCCAGTTCCTTCATTTTACAGATTTGGAAACGGAATCCTGGAAGAGGGAACTGATTTTATTCGATTAATACTGGGGTAAAACTAAATAGACACAAAGACGGAAATATGCTCATGTAGGTGAATGTGCCCTGGGGATTCCTGTTTGCCAGGCACCGTGCCAAGCCCTTTGTGGCTAGTATCCTGTTTAAGCCTCATAGCAATTCCAGAAGGCCTATATATTTCTCTAAGCTTTACAGATAAAGAGACCGAAGCTTAGAGCTCACCAAAGCTCACAAAATCTGATGTATCCAAAAACTCCAACCATGGAATTGATTCCAGAACCTTCACCCTTAAGTATCAACCTGTTCTGCTCCCTGAACATTTCCTGCCCTCACAAACCTTCTCGTCCAAAAAGACACAAGTTAAGTGAAGAACTAATGTTTATATTACCATAATTTGATGAGTGCTAAAACCCAGGTCTGTGCTGAGGCCCTGAAGGTCCCCGGCCATGTGAGATAAGCTGCCTAGAGAAATGGGCATTTGGGCTGGGCTCTGAAATCTAAGCAAGAGTTCTATTGGGCACAGAAGACTCGTCGGAGGGCACACACTATCATTAGCTGGCAACTGTGCCAGGTCCTGCCACGGTTCAAGGCTCCTCCCTGCCATCCCTACTTTCACAGACTCCTCATGGGTCTAGATGTCACTCTGCAGCCAAGGGTGGCCTCACGCCGCAGCCTGTACCTGCCCCTCAGGTCCTTAAGGCCAGGGTCAGGTCTTGTCTATGTGTTTTTGCCCTAGTACCTGACACAGAGCAGGGCACAGTCTGTATTTGCTAAATAAATAAACATTCAGTTTTGCAGAAACTGTTCCCCAAGCAGCAGTGGCAACATAAACAATGAACATGTGTTGGGTGTGATGTGCCAGGCAGAGGGCTAAGTCCCCTCATCATCATCTCACCTAAGCCGCCCGAAGCCACACTCCGAATGAAGAACTATTATGTTCCCTCCTTGACGCGTAAGGTTAAACAACTTGCCCAAGGTCACACAGCTAGCAAGGTAGAGCCAGCCAGGATTCATGCCCAGGACTGTGAAACTTCAAAGCCCATGTCTTAACCCTCTGCCACCAGCTTTTCTTTGTTGTGGCCTCAGCACCCCTCTTTGTTCCCCAGGGAGAAGGGCTGTCGCAAGCAGGCCTAAGCAGCCACAAACCTTCCAACACATCCTGCCCCTTCATCCCTCAACAGCTGTATATTATTTTCCTACTCTGGAGCCAGCCAAGCCTGCCTCCTGCCTTGCCTTAATTCAGATGTCAGAGATGATGGGAGCCAGTGCCTGGTGTCTGAGCATCTGAGCTGGCAGAGAGGAGGGACAGCCTGTGCACACCCGCACTGGTTTTCTCAGCCTGTGACAAGGCATTTGTCAGAATCAGGGACACAAGAAGCCACCCACACCTCTCACTGTGACCTGCCAGACAGCCCTGCACCACCCCCGGGCACTCTACAATGTCCCAGCTCGGGGCAAGATGAGAGAAGGAAGCACCTGCCTCTCACCTCTCACCATCTCTCTTCCTGAACTCTCTGGTATCTGCTCCCCCAGTCTGCTGCGTGCCTCCACCAGGATGGAATTTCTTTTTCCCTTTTAAGCAAGAATAGAGGCAGCTCTGGAGGTTTTGAAAACAGCTTCTTTTTCAAAGCATATTCTCCAAAACATCAGCCCTGAGAGGTGTTCCCCACCCCACCCCCCAAAATAAATGTGCTATGGAGTGCAACAATTTCAGAAGATGCTTCGTCCTCTGCCCTGCTCCTAGAGCAGCGGTTCTCAACCTTCCTAATGCCGCGACCTTTTAATACAGTTCCTTGTGTTGTGGAAATCTAAAATTATTTTGGTTGCTACTTCATAACTGTAATTTTGCTACTGTGTGCTACTGTGTTTTCTGATGGTCTTCGGCAACCCCTGTGAAAGGGTTGTTCAACTCCCAAAGGGGTCGTGACCCACAGGTTGAAAACCGCTGTCCTAGAGAGTTACAACACACGTGGATGATGTAGCCACTGAAAAGTCCTGCAACGGTTCACAAATGTATCCTTTATTCCCAGAGCAGGTGTTCTGGATGTCAAAATAATTTCCAAGGCTGGAGGGGAAACTGAGATTCAAGTGGCAGACACACCCAGCCTCAGGAATCTCCCCCCACCCCACCCCCACAGGTCTGTGTAGTGTGGAGCTCCCCCGTTCTCCTCCCCATCTTACTGAAGACACTCTGGCCTTCTCTCAGTGACTGAGCCTCCCAGGCTCAACAATTCCAGAATGGACTATTCCCCAAGTCCCAAGTGCAGGAGCAATAACAGCATCGGGACAGTTACAAGGACACAGGAATGGACTCCATCCATGCCAAACTAGTTGGGAGCACATGAGCTCCCTGTCACTGAAGGTCACAAGGCCAGGGTGCTGATGACTGGAGTTGAATCTCAGAAAGGGAGTGCTGGCCCCCACCCACCTTCCATTTTCCAGAACACTGGGAATGCACTCAGGGAGACCCAGCACCCGAGTTAAAACCTCCAGGAGCAAATCCTTGTGACAGCACCCACGCTTCAGCACTCTGATGTATTTACATGCTGGCTCCCCAAGCAGAAGAAAGCACAAAGAATATGGTTCACCCTGCTGTCTGTCCCCAGTGCCCTGAATTTGCTTGGCCCATAAAAGGAGCTAGATGCAGATTTGTTGAGTAAGTGTCAAATTAAGGTGTGTAGCTGTTGCAGGTGAGGGTCGCTGGCAATTCGACTCTGGCCTGGAGATCAGTGCACGGGATGTTAATGAGGCAGTGTTCTTGGGATGAACATCTGTGGGAGAAGAAAAGAAAGTAGGAATGGGCCACAGCTGCCCCTATAGGGAACCCTGAAGCTGGATGGCCTTTCAGAGCAGTACCGAGATCAGGCAAAAGGAATGGGACTTTTATCTCCAAGTTGACCTTGGCTATCTGGTTTTCTTTACTCCAATTCCTGAGGAGGGCTGCATGGAGAACTTTCAACTGACAGCTCCTAGCACCTGGGGAGGAGAGTCCTCCAGTCCTGCAGGGCAGACCTGGGTGTCCCACACAGGTGGTGGCAGTCCCAGTCACTCTCTGAAGCATTGCCACTCACAGCTCTGCAGCTAGGTCAGATCTCCCTTTTGTCCTTCTAGTTTCCCATAGTGCAGGCTGGAGACTCCTCCAAAGGGCAATCCCTGCAGAGGGGGCTGGAACAGAATATGATCACCCTCCAGGAACCTGGAGCTGAGAGGGGCCCCTGGCTTCCCCCTGCAGAACACATTTCCCTGACCTTGTAGCATCTGCATGTAAGAAGGAGCTTTTGAGACTGTCCCTCAACCAGCTTCTGCCTCTCCAGGCTTTGGACTCTGCCTCTCAGTGTATGTTTTTCCCTTTACCCTGCCTCATCCCTAGTGGACCTCCAGGCCTGGTCCGGGATTCTGGACATAGCACAGCTGCTCTGCTATGAACTAGGCAGGCTCTACACTCTTCACTGAGCAAAAATTGGACCATGTGGGACTTCTAGCTCAAGTTTCCTGGATGTAAATGATTGTATAACTTTTCATGAGATTTTTTGTCTCTGAGTATCAGTTCCTTTATCTGTAAAATGAGATTAATGGAGAAGCACAGAGGAGGCACTGGATAAACGATCGTGGGGCAAATGAGTAAGTGCATGGTGTGGTGTGGGCCAGCACGTGTCAGGCCAGGGCTAGACTTGGAGTGTGCCCACACCACAGTGGTTAGAAACAGGGGCAGAGCCGGGCAGGCCCTCTCTCCATCACATACTTGCTGTGTGCTTTTGGCAAGTTGATGGACCTTCTGTTACTGGTTTCCTGTTTGTGAAACAGGGATATACATAGTACTCACCTTTGTGAGTGTTTAAAGGGTTGATTTGGAGCATGCAAAGCCGAGGGCTGGACACACCATCCCCACTCAGCACGCTTGCTCTTTACCCTCACTGTTATGATCAGTTCTGCTGGACTCTGGGTCCACCGAACCCTCGATCACCCCACACAGCCTGTCTCAATCCCTTGTGGGATGAACACTCTCCACATGATTTCATGAATAAACTCACCAGTCCAGACCTAACAGCCCAGCCCTCAGTGCACTTTAACTTTAACTTGCAGTCTGAGCTCGTCCCCCCTACGAGGAGCTCTTTGGAGAGCCTGTGAGGTTCCCAAGAGGAAGAAGGGAATTTCTCAGCCTGTAGTTTCCCCTGCTGTTCTCTTAGCTGGCTGGTACAACAGCCCAGCCTTCCCCCAGCAGGAGAGGACATGGCCTTGCAGGGCTGGGGGAGTGCCCTGTCCCTAATGGAGGGGGATGGCAGTCCACAACACTGCCCATTAGCAGCATCTGCTGTGACCCCAGACACTCCCCACGGAGCGAACTTCATCTCCAAGTATCCTGCCTTTGCACCTGGTGGATGTTTTTCCCCCTGCGACTTGTCATTAGTGCTGATGGAGACTCTCATGTCCCAGAGGGCATGAGGCTCTTGGGGATTTTCTCAGTAGGCTGGGGAGATGGTGAGCAAGGGGCATGGAGGGAGCAGTGGCTGGTGCCCCAGAGGGCAGCTGTTGGCCAATACACCGTGACACATGGGCTTCACTGTTGCCAGCCGAGGACAGACACGTAGCATTCCCGTTAGTGCTGATGGATGGAATTTGGAAGGCAGCAGCTCCATGGCTGGATGTGGCAAGCCTTGGCAGGGGCTGAGAAGAACCTGTTTAGTTCCAAACTGAGCCTCTGTCAGCACCCGGGGATGGAGTGCAGGCCACCTCTCACACAGGGCATGGGTGAAGGGCACGAGGGACTCTGACGAAAGGGCCACAGGCACAGAGCATGGCATGAGGGGGCTGCAGTTCCAACCAGAGTCTAAAGTAGTGCCTGGGCAGATCCACAAAAGTGAAGGAGGGAAGAAGTCACGTCCCAGCTCAAGGCTTGGGAACAGAGCAGAATGATCGTTAAAGTCACATGATGCCTCTACTTAAAATCTCCCAGCATTTACCCCCAACCCAGCGTGCCCTGGCAGGTGCTTCATCCCAACGCATCTTCCTCTCCTTCCTATTCCCAAGCCACTGCTGATTCCTGCTGATTCCAACCCTTCCCCTACCACAGGGCCTTTGCACATGGTGCTCTAGCTGGCAGGAAATCTCTGCCCACCTCAGACTTCAATACTAGCCCTCATCCTGCCCTTCTCAAGGCCTCGACTTAAGTATAAACTCGAGGGAGGACCGTCCCCGCCCACCTGATCTGCACTTACCCTCACCACCTCATTTTTCTCCAGTTCAGCGTCCTGTTTTGTTTCCTTTAGGCTTTTCACCATGATTGACAGTCACTTTGATTCTTTAGTTGTTTGTTTATTGTCTGTCTCTCCCTCCAGTTGAAAAACTCTAGAAGGGCCAGGACTGCCTCTCTCTTTCACCATTATGTCCAGCCCTAAACATTCAGGAAGCCCTCAGTAAGTGTCAGCTATTATTTCTACCAGTTTATTACTGCCAAGGTGGCTGTTACCATAGGCTTGCCATAAATATCACTTGAACACTGAGTATTGAGACTCACCCTGGGTTTCACTCCTCACCTGGGGTGGGGGGCACAAGATACCAGATGTGCTGCGGGCCGGGAGCAGCCAGAAAACCCTCACTGCCCACTCTAGCCCCTGGTCCTTACAGAAGGCCATCTCAGCCCACAGTGGTGAGGCATGCAAGCCCCGACCTCACAATCACTTGGGGTTCAGGCTTGCCCAGCCACAGAAGTCATCCCGGCCGTTCCCCCCAGCACTCATGCTGTCATCTCTTCAACGTGAACTGTATTTAAAATGTAAATAAAAAAAGGCTTTTAGGAGATTTAACTGTTTCCCTTGGTATTTAAATTATTCAATTATAACTAAAGCTATTAAAATACAGTTAATTAAAATTGTTAGATTGTTTTCCTTTGCACTGATGGCAGCATTGCCGACTTCTCCCTCTAGCTGTTTAATTCCTATTAAAAATGATAATGCCTCACTTTATTCATAAATGCAGCAACCTTCCCGCACATTCTTCAAGTGATCTCCTCAACACAAACCGTGCCGTGTTCTTTTCTTCTAGCAGTGAAGCGGAAATTCTGCTGTAGTCTTTAGAGGTTTAATCAGCAGTAAAAGGACTCAAAATTTAAACATTAGCATTACCGAGTCACAACAAATAATACAGCCCCCTGTAAAAAACTGTCTAATTCTGATGCAACGTAAGGTCATTAGAGACCAAAGGAGAACCCTGAGGTTTAATAAAAGGTGGGACCCAAATAAAGGTTTCATAACTCACAACATAAAATTACCCGATCCACACATTAAATATTTTATTTGAAAGGTTTCACGGCAGTTCCAGTGGGAATTACAGATGCAGTGGAAGTACAGATGGGTAAGTGCTGCCGGAACAGAAAGAAAAAAAAAAAAAAGGAAGAAAAGAAGGTTTCAAGGATCAGCTCAAGGCTTGTTGAGTTTGTCGTGTTTAAGATGGCGCACCCTGAGAAACTAATTGATTCTAGTGTTTAAACTCCTGGGCCATGTGTTCACACAACGATAATGGCTCTTCCAGGTAATGATGGGCAAGGTGGCAAAGGTATTTAACTTTCTCAAATGTTGCAGGTGCCACCTCCAGCATTTGGAGTGAATTGTGAGCCACATGTGGTGGGGGGTGGGGGTGGGAGCAGGTGAGCCTCTTTTTCCCCAAATATAGAAACAGAGAATGCGTGCAGAAATCAGCTGAATTCAGCCAACACTGGTAAGTTGATTAGCAGCCTGCTGTGTACCAAGCAGGGTGTTTATAACAGTGCCCTGCCCTCAAGGAGCTTAGAGTACAGCATAGTTCCTGTAAACTGTATACAGGGTTCAAGTTCATACAGTGTTACCCCAATAAATTTTTCCTATGGGGAGGTAGAAGGCTTTAAGGGAGAAGGAAGGGTTATGCTTTGGCTGGCTGAAAAGATCTCCATTAGCCAAGAGAGGAAGACACGTAAGAAAAAAAGAAATCAAGGCAAATGGGAAGGAGCTGGCAAGGATGGGACATGAGGGAATTTGTTAGGGCTGGAGCACAGGCTGCTGGAAGGACATGGTAAGAAAACCTAGATTTAGGAACTTAATCAAGAAAGGCTTTGAACATTATGTGTAGGATAACTCTGAAGACTGCCTACAACCTAGTGAATAACAAAAACCCATCAGAGACATATGTTGGTCCTTGAGTACCTACAAGATCCTTGGTGGTTGCTGAGTAAATCAGTGAAGGTGAGGACTTACTGCACCTTGCATGCTAATTGCCTATGAAAAAGCCCCAGGGTTAGCCACTAAGCTGATGGGTGCCCAGTCTAACGTGTGGTCTCTGCCAATCTGAGCTCTGGAATCTCAGTCTTCAAGTGTCCTGAGGACACAAGCCTTCACATTTGGGCAGCTACAGGGACACAACCATTGAGCTGCCCAGGCTTAACGGACGTGTCTCTTTCCTAAAGGGGCACAGTGCCCTAGGGATGAGGAAGGGGGAAATGTATGATGTTCGTATCAATAGCATCAGTCATTGGGGAAATGCAAATGAAAACCACATCCCCTAAAGTGACTCTAATCAGTAAGACTGCAATGCCAAGTTAGTTCATACCTAGGCAAAGCTGTGGAGAAAGCAGATCCTTCCCAGGCTGCTGGTGGTATAACAGCTTAGAAAGACAGTTGCACAGTATCTTAATAAATTAACATACCATAAGAAAACTTAATAAGTTAATACTACTGTAGGATGCAGCCATTCCTTCCTAGGAAAAGAAATAAAAGCCTCTGTTTTTACAAAGATGTGGGCATGAATATTCAGAGCAGCTTCATTCATAATTGCCAAAGAGTGGAAACAGCCTAAGTGTCCATCAATGGGCAAATGGATAAACAAACTGTGGTATATCCATTCAATGGAATAATGAACTAAAACAAAATATACAATGGACACGTGCTACAACATGGATGCATCTCAGAATAATTATCCTGAGTGAAAGAAGCCAAGCAGAAAGAGTACATACTGTAGGGTACCATCATATAATCCTAGAAAATGCACACTAATCTGTGGCAACAGGAAGCAGTTTCTTGGAGTTGGGGAAGGAGCCCTAGGGAGGTGTTACAGAGGAGCAGAGGAGGCCTGGGCATGACACTGTTCCCATCCTCTTGACTGTGGAGATGGCTGCCTGGGTTTCTACCTAAGTCAAACTCATCAAAGCATACACTTGAAAAACGTGCAGATTATTTTGTGACAACCATACCCCCATAAAACCACTTTTAAAAAAACTAAAAGCACCAAAACAGTTTTCTTTTCCACAATTTTAATTTCGATGTAGTTTCAAATGTATAGAGAGGCAAGAATAGATGACGATCCCCACATACCCTTCACTCAGACTCACCAACTGCTTACGTTTTGGCCCATTTGCTTTATCGTCCTCTTTCTCTCTTTTTTTCTGAACTACTTGGGAATTAAGTTGGAGATACTGTTCCATTAATCTTAAACACTCCAGTATATATTTCTTAAGAACAAGCTATTCTCCGACTTTCTCTAATATAGTGATCAAAATCAAGAATTTTAGAATTGACCTATACTATTATCTGATCTGGACTCCATAGTCAAACATCACCAATTGTCTCTTAATGTCCTTTATAGCTGTTTTCCCCCCATTCTGCTCCAGAGTCACACAGCTCATTCAGTTTATGCCCAACCCTGGCTATACTGAGTTCAAGTCCTGATGCCATCAACGGATCCCATGACCTTGGGCTTTCCCCTTCAGTCCATGCTTCACTTCTGTGCAGCATCTTCAGCACAGTGCTGCACAAAGGAAGCATCCAGGGACCAGGATCACAGCATGAACCACCAAATGCACCCAGGGCCATGACCCTGGATGCTGCAAACACCTGTGGTACACAGGCTGACCTTATTTCAACCAGGGCCCCAGTATCACTGCTTCTTCTGCCCATCCCCTATCTTCTCTCTCCTCACATCTCCAACATTGTCACACTGACCCAGAGCAATAATCACTTCTGAACAGCTCTTCAAAGCCAGCCATCCTCTAGTGAGAGAGGTAAGTGGGTTGCAATTTTGACTTTTCGAAAGCTTCAATTGATGAAATGATTCCCTCTGGAGTTTTTCCAAGTATGAAATTTTCCTTCTTACATGTTAAAAAAAAAATGCTTTTTCCCTTTTTTCTCTCCCCTTCCTTCTGCATATTATTCAATTCTGTAGGAAGTTCAGTCTCAACAGTAAAGGCATCATCCTAGCAAGACGCGTCTCTGGTCTCCATCCTGTCTCTTGGCGCCTCCTTCCTGATGTGGGACCATGTGGCTTATGTCCAAAGGGGCATAGTTAAATGACCACGGTGGAAACTGACCACAGCCAGGACCTGCTGCCCGTGCAGAAGCCTGGAGTAAAAGCTTTGCCCACTTGGGATAATAGTGGCTAGCTAAATCTCCAGCTCATCTCTCTTGGGTAGTTTAAATGTACTGAGAGTCAGCTGGGTGATTTGACACAAGCAGAAATACCACCAGGCAGACCAGGGCAGGGAGCTCAGCCTGCAGAGTAATAGGCAAATGGGATGGAGACACACGGAGGAAAGGGGAATGGGGCAGGCCGGAAGCAGTTCAAGGCCAGCCCAGAAACCAGGAGAAATGGAGGAGCCCAGGTGGGGGTAAGAGTGCGAGCCCCACATGAGGGAGAGCCCTTCCCCAGACTCTTACCCTGCCTGCTTGTATTTGTTTCCTGCGGTTGCCTAGGTAGCAAATTACCACAAACTGGCAGCTTAAAACACAGTTCTAGAGGCTGGAAGTCTGAAATCAAGGTGTTGGCAGGGTTGGCTCCTTCTAGAGGCTCTGAGGGAGGATCCATCCCATGCCTCTCTCTGGCTTCTGAGTGATGCTGGGTGTTCTTGGGTGTTCCTGGGCTTGTAGATGCGTCATGTCAGGGGCCATTGCAGGGCCTTCTCCCCATGTCTCTGTAAGTCTTCTCCTTTCTGTCTCTTGCAAGGACACCTGCCACCATATCTAGGCCCATGCTAATCCAGATGAGCTCCTCTCAAGATTTGCACATTAACTCTATCAAGACCCTTCCTCCAAACAATATGCCATTCTGAAGTTTCAGGTAGACATAACTGGGGGTAGGGGATGCCAACTGACCTAGTGCTCTGGTTGTGAGTGAAGATTCCAGTCCTCCCCATGGCTTCCTGGATTCTTATAAAACTCCAAAGCATGGGTTTGGCTCAGATGAGGGACTATTCTATATAGCCTGGAGAACCTTGTTTTGTAAAAGAATGCTGAGCATTGGGGAGGAATGTGGGCTTTTCCATGGGTTGGAGTGTCACGGGTGGTCTGAGCCTCTCTCTTCAGATCTCAGCTTTTTAATGGCCCCGGTTAGTCCAAGATTGCTGGGCAAATGGTGGAGAGGCTGCGAGGAAGGAAGGGTTTTGCAGAGAGAAGACCTATATAGTGTGGGGAAAAGGCATAGTTTGTGGGTGGCAGACAACACTAGAATCCTACAGCAAGCAAAGAGGCAGGGAGGGGTGGTGACAGAAGAGAGACCTCCCCCACTGGGCTTCTTAGAAGGCAAACAGCATTCAACCCATACTTACCTGGAAACTCAATTTCACAAATGCCAGTTCAGCACCTATTAGGGTCCAGAATGACATGGTATACCAAGGATATGGCCGGGAGGAAGGCGTGACCCCTGGGCTTGATAAGCTCCCGGTGGGGTGGAGGAAGCAGGTGGGGAGGAAAACCACCCTGAAGGAGGCAACACTGATCTGGGTCTTGAAGGAAGCTGAAGAGCTGGCCTGGAAGACGGGAGACACCCCGGGTCCAGGCTGAGCTCACGGCATAAGCCCTGGGAGTGCTCCATGTATTCAGGAGGCATCTCGTCACCTCCACAGGGCTGGAGGGCTAAGGACATGGTGGAAGCTATCAGAGAGGACCCCACAGAGAGAGGCAGAAACCCATTAATAGGAAGGAGTTGGGACTTTATTCCATACCTGCCGGGGTCTGTGGGAGGCTGTTAAGCCAACTATAGGATGAACAAATCTGCAGTGCAGAAAGGTGACTCGGGCAGCAAGAGGGAGTCAGAGGGCGCCAGCTGGGAGCAGGCAGACGGGCGGGCAGCTACTGCAGCAGCCCCGTGAGACAGGACAAGGGCAGCGGCATGCAATGGACAGGAAGGAACGGATGCAAGAGCATTTGAGGGGCAGCTTGCAGGGGCCTTGAAAACCTCACACCAGCCTGCTTCGCCAGCCTGTCTGTGGGTCACAGGAGATAATGGATGTGAGATACTTTGAAAACCGCCGAGCCCCTTGTCTGGGTGCAGCCTCTCTCTTCCCTGGCTCATCTCCACTGCTTTCTTTTGCCTGTAAGCAGGCGAGACCAGGGAGGTGAAAAACAGAGACATTAAGTGCCAAAGCTTATGTTAATACAGCATTAAGGTTGAAAATGTAATCTCCTAGGAGTCAGGAAATTCCGAACAAGGGGTTTCCATGGCAACCCAGCCACACTGCTCCTCTGTCCATTTGGGCCTTGTTTTCCTTGTTAAATATGATCCCATCGTATATTATATTTTATCGAGCTAAATGTGCTACCCACAGCAGGCAGAGCTCCAGCCAGCAGCACACAGCGCTGCAGGAAATGAGTGGGGGGTGGGGGGGAGCGCCTTCAGACTCTGCCTGATATAACACAGCCACATCTTAGGTCTTTGTATCTAATAAGTGGGACGTAATTCCATTAAGAAAAGCTCGTATGCACACCAGTGAGCGAGGGGGCTGCAATCCTTATGTTCTGAAGGGGTTGCTTAGAGGGTCTGCCCCTCCTGGGGTAGTGGGAAGTGAGGTCACAGCAAGTTCCCGCTCGGGCTTCAGGGGAAGGGCCCAGGCAGCTCCAGCAGGGTCATCGCTGCCACCCCAGGCTCCCTCCTGCATGGAGTTCTGAGGAGGTGGATTGGAATTACCTGGTCCAGTGATTCTTCTCACGCGCCAGCCAATTGAAGATCAGCTGTCACTGTTCGTTAGCATCCCCGGCTGCGCGGGGCACCAACGAACAGATGCAGAAAGGAAATTTGATGCTACTCCAAACCCTCTCTCCCACTGACACAGCGCAGTGGACAAAAGACTTCCTCGGTGGCAGCAGGGTGTTAGGAAGAAGAAGCGGGAAATGGACCGTCAGGAGGGAGGGCAGCTAAGTAGTGGAATGTGTGACGGCGAAACATCTGGAGGATAACGTGGTGGAAAGAGTCTGGAATGTTAACACCAGGCTGCCGACCTCAGCTATCTTCTAGCCATGCGGTCTTCTGCAAGTCCCTTAATTTCCCTTTGTCTTAGTTTTTTCATCTGCAAAATTGGGATAAAATTACCATTAACCTCGCACAGGCTTGTTGGAGGATTAAATGGGATAATTGATGCAAAAGCTCACTGTAAACTTCTAAATCCCTATACAAATGTCACTCTTAGAGAGAGCTCTAGAAAACCATACCGAATTCTAGACTTCAAAATACTCTAGATAGTCTGTGGTCGGTTCTGCAGTGGGCTCTGGAATTCACTGATGGGCCTAGAACAGGGGTGGACAAACTTTTTCTGTAAAGATTTCAGGTAGTAAATACTTTAGGCTTTGAGGGCCAATTCTGTGACTACTCAACTTGGTCAGAGACAATAAAGGAATAGGCAGAGCAGAGTTCCAATAAAACTTTATTTAAAAAAACAGGAAGTGGGTTGGGTTTGACCTGTGAACTGTAGGCTACAATTATTTGTGTAGGAAACCAAGTTCTTTTCTGTGAATGCTGATCCTCTGCTCAAAATTTCACTCTTCCCCCTTACTCACTCCTTCAACCTGACTCATTCCCACCCACTCACACCCATACCACTTACTTTGTCCAGCCTACTTAACCTTCCAGAACTGGTTAGTGTCACCTGGCTGCTCCAAAAACAAATTACAACGGCTCTTGACCCTTGTCTACTTCTCTTACAGACTGGGAGGCCCTTTGTGCAGCAGACTCTGTCACTCCAGTCCCTCACTCTTAGTCAATGTTTACAGAATGGATATATGAGAAAACACAGCATCCTGGGGAGCAAGGGTGTTGTCATTCTCTCAGGAGGCCTGCAAGCTGAGATGCTTTCAAAAACCTTAGGTCTGAGCACTGGTCTTCTAAGGGTGAGTTGCTGTGTCAGGAGTTCTAGATGCATCAGAAGGCAGCTGGTAAGAAGGACAGGAGCAGGTCAGCAGAAGGTTCCAGCTCCAGCAGGAAGGTGACAGCCCACATCACCCCTCCTTGTAAGGCCAGGTGCTCCGTGCACACATGTCTGTATACGTGACAATACAGCAGCCTCCTTACACTGCCCTCAGGGGGCCGCCGCCTCCACCAGCCTGATAATGTAGAAGCTTCCAGAAGCACAGCGGCCTTTCAGCTTCCACATTTGCAAGCTTTCCTCATCCTCCCCCTCCTAGGCAGAGCAGACGGGCAGAACCAAGTTGTGTAACTCACCTCTGAGTCACACTTCCCGTGCTTCCCCCAGCACGGCATCTGCTTTCTGCTTGACAGAGCCAAGCTTGCTCAGGACAGCCAGACAGGCGGCTATTGTTCAAAAGTCAGGGCCAGGTTGATGGACCTGTCTGCCCTCAGTACCTCAGCTAGGAAGATGTCACCTTTAATTATGATAGTGGGGGAAGGGGTGTAGGCATGTGTATGCATGTATATAACATGGCTTTGTGGGCATGAGCAATGGGCATGCATGATTTACCCTGTGGCATGCATGGGTCTGTGGTACAAGCTTGTGTATCACATAGGTGTGTGGTAGGTACACATGTGCACCCGTATGTGTATAGGTCCCGTTTGCGTGGGAGGCTGGGTTTTTCTACAAGTGCTACGTGCCTAGGAATGTCGGCTGCTCAGGCATGTGCTTTTGTCTGGGTCTGTGTGTGTCTTTAATTTAGGACTCCTCCTGGAGGACACACTAGCTTCCATCCTCTGGCCTCAGCAAATGAATATTTTATTACCTTTCTTTTGCCATGGTGAAGGCAGTTCTCCTAGGAAGAGCTGGAACATGACAAACTCCACCAAGCAGACAGGGGAACTCAATGACAGAGCCCTGGAAAGCAAATCACCCCACGACAACATCCAAGGAGTGCTTACCGATGTTGGTTGTTAGTGTCATTAGGAACTGATAAGTCAGCCCTTTGTCCCTGTCCCCTGAGAGCATTCTAAAGCCAGAACACCCATTCTACAGGATTTGAGGGAGCTCCCTGCCGCTCCTCCTGAAGCCAGCTCAAAGCAGTTTAATTTTTTCTCCACGCTTCTGTCCTCTTGTCAGGCAAGATGCCATGTCCTGAGAACAGAAGGTCACTGTATAACACAGTGGAAGGTCCTGACTTCTCCCCAGGCTCTGGGAATGTGGGTGAGGGAGGATCCAGGAGCACAGGAGACAACTCATCCTGGCCACAGCTCTGCAGGCACCCAGGCCCGGAGGGACCCAATCCTGTACCGTGCTGTGCTGCAGCTGGGCTCCCCCAAAGCCAACCCTGAGACAAGGAGTGTAGTTTATCTGGGAGGTCACTCTGGCCCAGGACCACTGAGGGGACACAGGTAAAAAGACAGTGAACAAAGACAAGCAAATAAAGCATGCATTCACAAATAGTTTCTCCCCATGGCTCCTTCCCCCTGGGAGGCTAGGGAGGACATTCTCAGCCTGTCCCACTGAGGGTGTATCACTAACCCTAACCTCACTGACTGAGGATTGGCTGCCTATGGGCAAAATTAGGAGCCTCTGGAGTAGGCCCAGGAAGCTTTAGGCATAAGGCAAACTTCTGAGAATGCCAGCATGATGGACTCTGTCACTGTACCCCAGGACAGCTGGAAGCCTGCCTACATCTCCAGAGCCACAGTGCCAAGCCAGGTCCTTGGACTCCTGTTCAGTTTCCCACCCCATCCTCCACGGTGTTTCGGACGTTGGTAGAAGCTCTCCAAACTTCCCCGTTCCTTCTCCTCTCTCTCCGGAAGGTGACTCGAGACAAGAAGTTCCTTGCTGTAGGAGCTGGTGACTGTGCCGTGGAGGGCAGGGGGAGGTCCACCACAGGAGTTCTCTGAGCCAGAGCGGTCAGGAGGGGAAGGAGCAATGGAGCCAGACACATCCTTTCTCAGTCCCTCACTCACGTATGGCCAGTGGTGCTGGGTGTGTGTTTGGAGATTCAGGGTAAGATGTAAACAGCCCCAAACTGGAGGGTCATAGGGATAAACATCATGAAGAAAAGAAGAATGGAGCCTTCCTGCGTCTTTCCCACCCCAGCCCTGCCCCCGTCCTCTTCCCACCCATTTATCCCACCAAGGACTTTATTTGTGCCTGTCTTACAGCTCCTAAACTCAACAGTTCTCACCTACTGCTAAACTCCATCGACAGTGGTAGTAAGTGTCATACTTATTGTCACTGAACTCCTACTTTGTGTCTGGCCTGTGCTTGGTACCCATCGCCTTAGGTAAGCCCCATAACAATACAATAAGCCAGATGCCACTGCCTGTACTTTACAGGTAAAGAAACTGAAGTTCTGAGGAGTATCCCTGCAAAGAAAGGAACAGCAGAGCTTTGTCTGGTGTGGTGTCTGGGAAGTGGGCCTTAACACATTTCTCATCTGTTTTCTGAGAGCTCCTTGAGGGCAGGGGCGTGGCTTAACCAACCCACCTCCAAACTCTCTGCAGAGCCTAGAACCTTGTCAACCCTGGGCGGCTTCAGTGGAGGCTCCTTTCACCTTTGTTTATCTGACCAGGGTTCCTGAGTGGCCTGGACCTTAGCAACCACTTAAAGGGCCATGCCTTACCCCCAGAGGTCTTCCCTACCCCCGCTCCCAGAAGGAAAACGGGGTCTTCCCAGGAAACAGGCAATGGGTCAGATGGAACCGGGATTCAAAATTACCCCCAATAGGACCCAGCCTTGTGGTCCAGAGTGGGTCACTTATCTCTAAGACTCTATTTCCTCTAACAGGGGACTTGACCTCCTCCCAGGAATGCTGTAAGGATGAGATTTGAGAGGTAGATGTCAGGCCCCGAGGAACAGTGAGCCCAACCTTCAGGAAGATCTTAGTAAATGCCGATTCTACCTTGACCAGACTTAAAGGTTTTGCAGGGCAGGGAAAGGGTGTAGTCTCTGTCTCCCCACGCCCAGCCCAGGGTCTAGCACCATGTGGACTCCTGGTTATTGGGGGTGCTGTTGAGCCATCCTCACTCTGGCAGGACTTCTGGTCACTCAGCCTAACTCGCAGGCCTATGGGGCCCCGCCCAGAGAATGGACAAGCATGAACTTTGCAGCCAGGACGCAGGCCTGTGTGTGCTGTTCTTTGAAATTGTGGCTGTGCTCTTCCTCCCCTTTGTTTTTCTTTGGCCACTGTCCTTGGCCTAACACCTCCGGTCAAAGGCTGTGAGAACAAAGCCCCCTGCCTGTGCTGAGTAAGAGCGCAGGGCTGAGGGCTGAGACAGGAGGGCCTGCAGACTCCTGTGGGCAGGCCACGGGAGGGCTCCCTGGCCCATGCTGGGGCCACCCCCACCACCCAGCCATGGCCTCTCTGGCTGGCCTCGCTGTGCTGGAGTAAAACTGCCACTTGCTGACCACAAGAACTGAGTTGGGGCCCACCCTGCTCCTCACTACTTTCCTCCATCCTTGACCTATCTATCCCCCAGGCAATGCCCAGGGCTTCTCCTTTCATTCATGACTGGCTCCCCTTCCTCACCACCCCTCCCTGTTCCAAGATGCTTTCACTACACTACATTGTTTGAGACCATACTGCTTTCCTCTTCTCCCATTCCCCTCTGGATAAAATCCTACTTTGTGGCTGTATTCTGTACCTTTCCACTGCAGACAGAAAGTCTGTTGTTAGTCTTACTCATCAGCGGGCTGTTGACTACAAGCCACCCGTCCATCACAACCCATTCTGCCTGTGGTCACTCCATGCCCACAGAAAGCCTCACCACCAGTCTCCTTCTCCTGGGGCCACGATGCGTCCTCTGCCTCCCCTGCCTCTGCTGAGTCTGAGTGGAGAGGAAGCCACTGAGCCCAGCCCTCTCCTCCTCCAGCTGAGGCCTCACATACCAGGCCTGGCACCAGGGGCAGGCGCCGTGGAGGGCAGACGACTAGCTGGGGGATGAAAACCTCCATTCACAACAATATCAAATCCCGGGCTCCAGAGAGGGAGACAGGTTTGCTCCCAGCCGAGACATCCCCGGCAAAGGGAAAGCCGATCCCAAGAGGAGGGTCTGGTTAATGCAGGCTCTGTTCTCTTCACCTGGCAGGCCCAGCGCAGCGGCCTGCTTGTGCCTCTGAAACCCTAACTGGCTCCTAGCGGGGGGCTGTGGGCACCGCAGGGGAGATGTGAGACTGAGTGTGCCAGCCGTGCACCCAGCCAAATCCCAACTCAGCCAGGGCAAGGACTCTAGAAGAAGGACTAGGGATGGCAGGCCACACCCACACACATGGGGACTGCCGTCTAAACTGGAGCCACATTATGCAACCACCCCACAGCCCTTCAAGCTCCTTCATTCTTTCCCTTGCTCTCCTTTCCAAGTGTATCCTGCAAAGTGGGTACAAAGGATCACAGAATGTGGGTGTTGAGGGCTCACAGTAATTCTCTCATTCTGTTTCTCAACTTTTTAGGGTAACAAGCCCCCTCATAAACCTCATAAACCTGGATGTTAAACCTATAAACATAAAGCCATAAACTCTCTCCCAAGAAAACTATATGCCCCAAATGGAGTTTATAATTACACAGGATTCACAGATTCTGAGAGCCCACTCAGAGAGTCCCATAAAGTCCATGTTAGGAATATTTTCCCAAATCTCCTCCTGGTTAGGAAAACTAAGCTGAAATAGAGAGATTCTAACTTGCCCAGGAAAAAAAAAAAATCAGTGTGTTATTGGCAGAGAATATTTAACATTTATTTCACTGAAAATAAGTGTGACTATTCACAGAGTATATTTTGTGAATGAGAAATACCAGAAATATCAAGCTCAGAGTGGCAAGTGGGCTTGCACTCTGTTCCTCCACAGATCCATTCTCCCCTTCTTCTACACTGGAGGAATTTTTAGCTGGGCACTTGGCAGCCTGCAATTTCCAGCATCCCTTTCAGCTATGTATAAGTCTTTCCTGTTCTGCCAATGATATTCTAAGTCATATCTTGGAAACAAATGAGTGCACTCTCCCCTTCCTCTTTTCCCTTTTCCCACTGATGGAATGCAGATGTGACAACAGGAGCTGAAGCAGCCATTATGGGCCACTCAGTGAAGGAACTGGGTATCAAGGCTGGCAGAGTAATAAATAAGATGGAAGGAGTCTGGCTCTCTGACATTTTTAGAGACATCACACCAGCCTAGGACTACATACCTAGATTTTTATCTTCTTTGGGCCATTGTTGATTTGAGTTGCTTTACCATTGCATTAGTCAAAATTTTAAGTAATGCATGCATATCCAGAATATTGATAGACTCCACTTCTCTCCTAATCTGCTGGGTCTCCAAGCCCTTTCAGTGACAGGTGTTCCTAGCTATCCTTCCTCCTCTTCCTGACCCCTTTGCCTCTGCTCAGTTCCTGGTCAACTCCTGGGAGGTCTCAGGTCCAGTTACAGACATCCTATCTTCCAGGCCAGAGCAGCTTTTCTGAAAACTGCACACTCTACTTCTTCACCCCTCTAATGGCTCCTTGTTTCCTACAGAGCAAAGCCCACCCCCACCCCCATCTGGGCCCCAGCTTGCCTCACCAGCCCCATCTATTGCCACTTGCTTCATGCGCCCTGTGCTCCCAGCTCAGGGAATAGTCTGCCCAGTCTCCCACGGTCTCTGCATCCTCAAAGCCTTCCCCGTCATCTCCTGGACAGCCTGATGTGTTCATTCTTCAAGGTTCACCCCGAGGCCAGCCCACCCAGCACTTCTTCTGTATACCCCACGCCGCCTTATCCATATCTCCTTTGTAGTAGGTGACTGGAGTCACTGACATCTCTGTCTCTCATGCAGATAATCATGACCAGACTCATAGACTGGCTTCCCTAAATTCCTAGATGTCCACCATGTTTCCAAGAGCCATGCTGGTGAATAGACACTTATCACTGGGATTTAAAAAAAAAAAAATATAGAACTCAGATTTCTTCACTCTTCTGCCAGGGCCTATCCTGCTCTGACCTATCACCCTAGTGGGGAAGTTATCCCTTCCCTCCCTCCCTCCTTTATTTCCTCTTTCTACAAGCCTAACCCCAATTCCTGCAGGATGCCTGGGAGGAGAAGCAGAATAGAGACTCAGTTAAGTATTTGTTGACTGCATGAACACAGGCATTCACTGAGTAGTTTTTATTTTTATTTCATTTTTGCTGGTCTCTGATAATAGGCGGCTAAGCTTTATTTCTGAGCTGGGTACAGGGTGCACAGAGCTGCTTGCACAACCTTCCCAGCTTGCCGACACCAGCTCCCCAGCACCCCCTGGGTGGGTCTTGGTCACATTATTTTTGCCTAAGTGATGTAACCAGACCCGAGGAACTGGTCTTCCCTGCTCCTGTGGGTGGGCTGGAAGAGGTGAAAGGCAGGGTGATCCCAAAGCTTCTACCAACTTGATGAAGTCGTTTTCAGAAAGACAGTTTTGTTCTGACTTGAGTGTTTTTCCACATGACTTCATCCCCTGGCAGGCCCTGCTTGGGTCTTAGTTTTCGATAGGCCCCAGCCCCAGCTGTGTAGGGAAAATGGCCTCTGACCCCTTCCCCAGGGTGGCTATGCTGGGACAAGCGGAGTCTGTTCATTGCCCCGGGCCGAGCACCTGGCTGTGCCACCCACCGCCCTGTGAACAGCCCAATTGTGGTCAGCCTTAGCCATAGCAGGAAGAAGCCCTGCGGGATCCAAAGGCCAGGCAGGGCACCAGAGCTGGAGCCCACCTATGTGGCCAGGCACTTCCCTTCTTCTGGACAGACCTCACACTGGGCCTTCCTTGTACTTCTCTGACCTCATCTGAAAACATGAGTGAGCATCAGTCAGGCTCACAAGGTCCCTGGGAGAATTTGGTGGCATAAGGACAGACACATGAGAGGCCCTTGATCGCAAAGCACGCTCTTCAGTGTCATATCACTTGGTCAACCCCTGATGGGCAAACTCCTTGGGCTGGAACCTCCCAGTATGTGCACAGAGAAGAGAAACAAAATAGTTATGACAAACCAGTGTGGTAAGGGCTGCAAAGGACCATAAACAAAGTGCTATGGGTGCTCAGAAGTGGGGGCAGCCAACCCTGTGGTCAGAATGGGGTGCATAGGGCCAAAGGAAACCTCTCAGAAAGGGACTTTTTGCAAAACAAAACCCGGGGAAAGGGCATTGCAGGCAGGGAGGTGAAGTAGATTAATGCAGATATCCTTCAGATGCATCCACTGCAAGTGGCAGAGACCTGAAAAGCAGAGGTACAGGGGGGAGAGCCCAGTGACCATGCACAGGACCAACAGTGCCCACTGAGCCCCAGGCTCAATCCATGTTTCTGCTCAGTGTCCCTCCCTTCATGTTCACTGTCAGCTGTCCTGCTGTCACATGGCCAAAAGACGGCTGCTGCAGCTCCAACCATCTCATCCACACACAACCATGTTCAAGGCAGAAAGAAGGGGAAAGGTGAGACTCCAGGAAACTCTTTTCTCCTATCTATTCCCGAAGCCCTCAGAGACCATCCCTTGATCCTCACTGAGGCAGTCACTGGATGGGGCTCCCTAGCTGTGAGCAAAGTTGGGTAAGTACCTGGCAAACAGTGTTAGGATTACCAGGCCTGGTCTACACCAGGGGTGGGGAGAGGCCTGCAGCCTTCTGCTCACCACCCCAAACAACATCAGGATCTAGAAGCAGGGCAGACAGGTGGTTAAAGCAGGAGGAATGGCTGTTGGGCAGGTGATGGGTGGAGCTGTCACATATGTCTGGAGGATGAGGCAAACATGGGATTCCATGTGGCTTGGACCAATGAAGTGTGGTGAGAGAGGAGGCTAAGATCAGACAAAAATTTAAATAAAAAGCTTAGGATCTGGATCTTTAAACAGAGGGAAGTCTATCCCCAAGGTATGGGACTGAGGTTGATTTATGTTTTAGAATGAACACTTGGCCAGCAGTTAGTAGTACCTAGAGAGGCAGAGACACCCCAAGGGTGGCCCAGCCACCGTTACTTTCCATCTGTGCAAGGCCGTGGGTTCCCTGAGGGAGAGGCTAAGCCTCAATCATTTTAACTCTCCTTGTATCTTCCACAGTGCTTCTTCTACCAAAAAAAAAAAAAAAGGGTGCTGAATGAATGAGGGAGTGAGTGAATGAAGGCCTCCCCTAGCATCTGTATCCCAGGATCAGTAAAACAGTTCCCACCTTACTGGGCTGCTCTGAAGAACAGGCAAGCCAACTGGTGTGATGGCTAATAAATAGGAAGACCACTGCAGGCAGAGAGGAGGGGCGAGGGAATGCAGGCTGCCGCGAGCCCCCCACAGTGCCTAGCACGGGGCCCGCCTGCTGGACCCCCGCACAGCCTGACCCCACTCCATAGAGGAGTCTCTATGGCCCTCCCAGATTTTCAGAAGAGGAGGCGAGGAAACACCTGGAGCAGCCAGTGGGTCCTGCCAAAGACAACGATGGGAGAGTGATGAGGATAAACAGCTGTCTGTCTCTGGTAATGCAATTAGGAGCTAAAATATTAAACACTTTACGACAAGACATACATCTCCCGCATAACGAGCTGCCTCTTGCAAAGCAGGCATTGTCCGAGCTGGGAGGTGGGCCGGCCCCTGGCTTAGACCAGCAGCCTCTCGTCTCCCCATCGCTGGGAGCTCCCATCACTCAGTTGCTGCACGTCAGGGACAGCACAGTCACCATTTACAGAGTTGCTAATGCATGCCCGGAGCACTGTCAGAAAGGTTCATATAAGTCAAACACTGTCTTTTCAAGGAAGAAATGTAGGGTGGAGAGTATAAGGGGGAACTGAGGCTCAAAGATGTTACATAACTTGCCTGTGGTCAACCATCTTGCAAGAGGCAAAGCTACTCGGCAGCCGCTGTCCTTTGCAGGAAGACAAAGCCCCCTCGGGGCCATGTGAAGAGGGGGCTGGAGTGGGTTAGAAGGTGGGAACTATGAAGCTTGGCTTGTCCTGGGATGTCCCATAGAGCTGGTGCCCCAGTGTGTCCCTGGAGTCCTCTAGGTGCAAGATTATGTGAGAATGTTGAGCTGACTTGGATGTGAAAGCACCCCCATTTGGGGCCATCTGAGTCTCAGGAAAAGCTTTGACCGGCCACCTCTTCACTTCGGTGGCAAACGGCTGACTGCTCTAGTGGGTCTGTAAGTTGACATAGATTTGTGGTCCTACCATTTCAGAAATCAGCAGTGTTAGGATACTTCATAGCACATCCAAAAACACACTTCTTAGGCAGTCGAGCCCTTCCAGGCACATGTTTATGGAACCCCGTCAATGTTTACATCTGGGTTGCCCCTCACCTCACCAGGAGTCTAAGGAGGAAGACCACACAGGCCTCGCTTGAGGTGAGAGGTAGTTTGCCAGAGCCCTTTACACATTCATCATCTTGTTTTCTTCTTACAAAAACCTCGGAGAAACGCAATTCCAACCCATTTTATAGGTATGGAGATTGAAGTCTTAAGAATGAAGAGTTTTAAAGGGAAATCATGAGAGGCCAAGGTGGGTGGGGATGAATGTGTGACGAAGTAACATTTACGCTGAGATTGAGGCGCAGTTGAGGGAAGAGCATTTCCAGCAGAGGGACGAGAGCATAGGAGGGACTGACTAGTTCCTCTTGCCGAGGTGGCCGTGTGGCTGCAGGAAGATTACCAAAGCCCATCCACGCCTTTGCAAAAACCCACAAAATCCACCTTTGTCATGACCCACACCTTCTGGGCTAGAGGGGAGCTCACACTGGGTTTCAGACTTCAGCCTCCAGGCCTCTCCCTGCGCCTCAGCGTCTATACATTCCCAGCTTTGGACAGCATCCTCACCCTGCAATGAAGAGCCCCTACCTCTGTCTGACCCTTTTCATCTGCTGGGGTTCACCCTAGGTACAGAGAGCCCCCCAAAGCAGGAGCCACCCCCTGTGCTCCTGGCCTAACATGGTCCCTTCAGCGCTCAGGACCACCCCTTCCTGGAGCCGGCAGGCAGCATTCCTTGGAGCCAGGCGTGGGGGAGCGAGGGGGGCTGTGCAGGCTTTCATGAGCATTACATCTGGAAAGGGAGACGGGAATGTTTGTGTCTGAAATTTAGCTAATATCCCAGGAATTTCTCCTGGCGTTTCGGAGGGTTCCTAGGGGGACTGCAAAGCCAGGATGTCTGGGTTCTGGGGGGCAGACTGGCCACGCTCAAAGCCTCTTTGTCTCCCTGGCTCTGCCTCTGTGTCGACCTGGCGGTGTGTGTCTCTTTGCGTGTGTGAGTCTGGCTGTTGGAGTGTCGCCCTGTGTGTGGATCTCCTTCTGTCGGGTGTGTCTGGCTGTGTGCGTGCCAGCTTGTGTCTGTGTGGACATCTGTGTCTCTTTGAGTGTGGGAGCCGGTGTGGCTGTGTGTCTGGGAGCACGAGCCTGTATGTGTGTGCTGTGCACGTGTGCGCATGCTGTGTGGGTCTGGGTGTCTTTGCCTGTCTTCCTGCTTGCATCATGGTGTGATTCTGGAATTGCCATTTCTTGATTGTGTCTGAGGGTCATTGTGTCCCTGTGTGTCCTGGATGCCCTGTGTGTGGAGGTCAGTGCGTCCCTGTGTGTCCTGGGTGCCCTGTGTGTGGAGGTCAATGTGTCCCTGTGTGTCCTGGGTGCCTTCTGCCCATACAGGCCTTCCTTTGCCTTTGACGGAGAGGTGTGCATCTCTCTTGAGTGTCTGGACTTCTGCCCTGTCTCCCCCTAACCACCTCCCTTAGGTCCATGTCTCACACCCCTGTCTCACTGGGAATCCAAGTGATCTTGGGTCAGAGTTGACTGGCGGGAGGAGAAACAGTAAGCGGAGGCAGGTGGGAGGAGGGCAAAGCAGCCTGGGAGTGGCCCCTGGGAGTCTGTGTGTGCCTGTGTCCATGCACATCTTTGCGGCCATCCCTGTATGTTTGAGCTGTGTGTCTCTGTGTGTGCCTATGGATGTGATGTACATATAAGTCTCAGTTCATATGTGTGTGTTGGTGGGCAGCATACATGTAGCCATCTCTGCACCTGCCTGGCCAGGAATGTGTCCTGGTAAACCCAGCCTTGCCTTTAGCCTCATCACAAAGAAAAACCCTCTGCCCCATATCGGTTCTCTCTGGCTCCTGTGCTCTCCACTCCTTCTTTTGTGCCTTGGTCATCAGCATTTTTTTTTTTAATTTTTTATTAAATCATAGCTGTGTACATTAACGCCATCATGGGGCACCATACACTGGTTTTATAGACCGTTTGACACATTTTCATCGCACTGGTTAACTAGCCTTCCTGGCATTTTCTTAGTTATTGTGTTAAGACATTTATATTCTGCATTTACTAAGTGTCACATGTACCCTTGTAAGATGCACCACAGGTCAAATCCCACCAATCACCCTCCCTCCATCCATCCCCCCCCCTCCCCTCCCTCTCCCCTTTCCCCAAATTCTTAGATTATAACTGGGTTAGAGCTTTCATATGAAAGCCATAAATTAGTTTCATAGTAGGGCTGAGTACATTGGATACTTTTTCTTCCATTCTTGAGATACTTTACTAAGAAGAATATGTTCCAGCTCCATCCATGTAAACATGAAAGAGGTAAAGTCTCCA
>CAUYPK010128536.1:0-42366 GCA_963574355.1 Loris lydekkerianus
CCCCCCCCCGCCCCCCGGCGCCCCCGCCCCCCCCCCCCCCCCCCCCCCCCCCCCCGCCCCCCCCCCCCCCCCCCCCCCCGCCCCCCCCCCGCCCCCCCCCCCCCCCCCCCCCCCCCCCCCCCCCCCCCCCCCGCCAAGGTCGGGGGTGAGGCTGGAAGTCCCACCTCTGATCACAGGGCAGCCTCTCCTCAGGCTGTCCAGGGGCCGCCAGGAGTCTCCTCATCATTCAGCAAATTCCAGAGGATTGGGGAGTTCTGGGGTAGCTGTTCCTGTCACTCAGGAAATTGTGGAGGTCTTAGGAGCTTTATATCATGAAGTGGAGACAGAGGCCCAGATACATATCTCTTATTATATCGTAATGCCCTGACTCTGAGCAGAAGACGCCTCTGGGAAGATGCACCAGTAACCTTCACAGATGGCCTCCAAAGACCACAGCAGAGGGCACCTCAGGGGAGGCCTGGCTGGTACATGACCCCGTGGTCACGGCATAACCACTTGGCACCTAAGCATCCAGAACATCTGGCCACATTCATGTGAACCCCTGGGGTGTGCAATGGGGGAGACCACTCAGAGGATGGAGTATAGGAGACTGAGCACCAGGCTTGTAGAAGCGGTCACCGGTTCTTGAGGGAGGCACTGGGCACAGGAAAATCTCCTAGCTAGCAAGATGTTTTATAGGCTGGAGACAAGCCTCAAGCAACTACATGCATTAATGAGATCGGTTGCTCATTGTAATCCTTGTGCGGGCGGGTGGGGGGGCCCACACCTGTTGTATAATGCTTCAATAAAAGGCCATGGCAGCAGTTACTCGGGGCTTTTCCCTGCAATATGGGAAGCCCACCTCTTGTAAGCATGTGCTTCTAATCCACGTCCTGTTTTATTCCTACAGTGACGGGGTGCCATAGCAGACACTGACAATGGAGGCTCAAAATAAAAGGTAGGACACCAACAGTGAAGAATTTAATACTTCTTCAAATGTTGTGTGTACCTTACCACAGTACAACAAAATATTGGTGAGAAAAAAGCCACCTCCCAGCACATAGGGGATGGTGGGCTGAGCAGCCTGGCTGTCTGAGCTGGAGGGCACACAGGTGCCTTCTGGTTGAGACAAAAGACAAGCTGGTTCCTGTTTGGAAACAGGAGGCCCAAAGGAGGTGATGGGAAGGATTAGAATGTGGCCTAGAGTTTTCTTTACATACAGTTTATTTACAACAGAGGAGAGGAGCAGGAGGCAGGAGACCCCTGTGTGGGACAGTCCCATATGGGTGGAGGCTCCTCCCTGTGCCCAGAGCTCATGGGACCCACCTTCCTGGAGAAAGACCATGCCCTCACAGGTCTAGGGAGTTGGAGGAAGCGTTAGTCAGCAATGCTGGGCCCATGTCCCTGGGGTCCCATGCACCTGGCCAGCCACAGATGCACCTGCCTCACCAGAGGCACTGTACCCTTCAGGACTAGGATGCTGAGACCTATCGAGGGAATAGGATGCCAGTTTCAGCACCCTAGTTCTGAAAGGCCAGTGTCACAGGGCCAAACTGGGGCTGTGGCCCGCAGGCAGCAGACAACTTCTACATGGCAGTGGGAAAAGGACAAGTTGGTCAGCCAAAAAGTGTCAACTGGCAAAAGTTACCATGTTTACATTTTAAAAACTGCCAAGGAAATCTGTCTGAGCATGGAATTCCTGGAGCACCTTAGATCCTGGTTTTATAAACAAGGAGAGAGACCTGGCCTGGGAAGTCTGTTCACAGCAGGGTGATTACAGCCAGAGTCTGCTTTTGTCTGTTGAGATTGACAGCTTTTGGAATCTTTTCTCCTTTTTTTTTTTTTTTTTTCTTTTTTGAGACAGAGTCTTGCTCTATCATCTAGGCTAGAGAGTGCAGTGGTATTATCACAGCTCACTGCAGCCTCAAACTCTCAAACTGCTGGGCTTAAGCCATCCTCCTGTCTCAGCCTCTTTAGTAACTGGGACTCCAGGCACCCACCATGATGCCCAGCTAATTTTTCTATTTTTTGTAGAAATGGGGTCTTGCTATGTTGCCTGGACTAGTATTGAACTCCTGCCTCAAGCAATCCTCCCCACCTTGGCCTCCCAGAATGCTGGGATTATCAGCCACTGAGCCTGGCCTGGAATCTTTCATTCTGGCTGTCAGTTCATACCAGGCCTGCTCATTGTCCTCTGCTCCTTGAATCTGTACCACTGGCCGTGTGGTGACGACGCACTGGGATGCTTGTGTGCACTGGCTGGGGCTGGGGACAAGAGCTGTTGTCGGCGCCCATGCCTCCTCTCCCATGTGGAGACTGGCCCATCCTGGAGCTAGAGCAAACCAGGGTGCAGACAAAAGTGTCACGTTTGGAATGAATACACCTGCTGAAATGGGGCGGGTGCTAATTCCGCCTGCTTCCTCCCAGGCTCAGCCTGGCCAAGGGCCATCTGAAGCTTTGACAACAGCAAAACGGCCTGTGCTATTCTCCCCACAGCCCCAGCCCGAGTCTCCCCAGGGGCTGCTCTGTCCTGGTAGCCCGTCAATCACAGGCATAGGGGAGGCGTGGCTGCCCTCACTCAGAAGTGCTACCTGTGGATGTAACCCCCCTTCCTTCTGGGGAGGAGGCCAGACCCTGTGCTCTCTCCCCGCTCAGTTCCTCCCTCAGATAGGCTGAGGGCCTCCTCGGGCAGGGGGCAGTGATGAGTCAACCAGATCAGGCACTGGATTAAAAATTCCTTTTTTGGAAGCCAGGCAGTCACTTCCCAGGACAATGGAATCCTTAGGAAGTGACGCAGCCCAGATGAGGGAGGGGGGAGCCACCGCACCGCCCAGCTCACTGTCCCTCCCTGGCCCCCTCTGCTGGCCAACCGGGAGGGCAGGACCCGGGGCGAGCTCCTTATATAGGAAAGGTTTAGGGATGGCCTCTGAGCAATCTTTGTGACGTTCCCTCTACCGACAGCAGCGGCTCATTCCAGAAACAGATGGGGATGGGATAATAATAAAAGTGCCTAGAGTTTGGGGATGTTAAAAAGTAAGAGGCTGGGTTTTGAGGAATGCAGGCTGCCAATCCTGACCCGTTCAGACTCGCTCAGACTCCGCGAGAGCCGGTCAGTCGGGCAGATGGTGCTCCATGAAGGGTGGAAAGCCCCTGGCCAGGGCCACCAGAAGGGGGCAGGATGGGGATGCTCTTCATCTCCTGGGCTCTGGGACACTGGCCCAAACTTAGTGGGTAGGGAAGAAAAAGGGTTTCTAAGGCAACATTCCTTAAAACAAAAAGATTTGACTCCCAACATGTGTTCCCCCCTATTCTAGGAACTGTACCCTATTTCCCTCGGGGGCTCATTTCCCTCACAATCTGTACAGTTGGGGATTATCCTTCCCTGTCTCCAGACCTAGTCTGGCAGAGCCTCCTGGCTGCTGTGGCCAGGAGATGGAGTGGGACCAGGGGCATCTGCTGAGGACGAGATGTGGCCCAGAGTGTCCTCCCACAAGGGCTGGAGTTGACACCTGCTTCCACATGAGGAGGGTCCCTTCAAAGGTAAGGCTGGCTCAAAGAAAAGCAGGCCCAGGAGGTGGGGGCAGACTCCCACAGCCTGAGCGCCTGCCCCTGTGGCCACCAGGCATCTCAAGCTAAGCCTTGGAGGCAGAGCCATACCCAGCCACAGAGAGCACCAGGGCAACAGGTGTGGCTCAAAGCAGGTTCCAAGCATTTTGGGTTGGTATTCTTAAAAAATAGCCTGCAAAATTTGGAGCCCTTCAGCTTTAGGGACATACTGGGCGCATTAAAGATGCGCATGAAACATGAAACAAACACAACATTTGACAGTTGTTTTTCTTTTTTTTGAGACAGTCTCATTCTGTCACCCTCAGAAGAATGCAGTGGCATCATAGTTCACAGCAACCTCAAACTCTTGGGTTCAAGAGATCCTCTTGCCTTAGGCTCCTGAGTAGCTGGGACTCCAGGCCCCCTCCATAATTCCTGGCTAATTTTTCTAATTTTAGTAGAGATGGGGTCTTGCACTTGCTCAGGCTGGTCTCAAACTCCTGAGCTCAAGGCTCCTCCTGCCTCAGCCTCCCAGAGTGCTGGGATCACAGGAGTGAGCCACCGCGCCGGGCCAGTATAAATAAACTAAAGACTCAGAAGTGATTATAGCTGTTAGCAGAACATTTCTTGCTGAGATTTGCTTCTATATAAATGTACTATTTGCCTTTTTGAGAATGAAAGACACAAGGAAGTATTACAGGTCTTAAGAGTGACTCTTAAGATTTTTTCATTGCAGGAGGTGAGAAGCCAAGTAGGCCTGATGCACCTGCAGGACCCACCAGCTGCTTGGTGCCCCCCAGCCTCAGGGCCCCCATGCCCCCTCTCTGGCAGGGTGCTCTGTGGCACAGCCCCACTTCAGATGCCACCAAGCCCTTTCCTTCAGCGGCACATCACCTCTGAGCAGAGTGACCAGCAACCTATAAGTGCGTGCAGGTCAGAACATTAAGGCATCTTCAAAACTTGTCACTCGAGACAGTATTCAGATTAGGACACAGCCTGAGCCCTCCGAAGCCTAAGACCTTTTCCAGACGTGAACTGGCCCCAGGCATGTGACTGGAGGGAGGGCCGTTCTTCTGTGTCACCCAGCACTCGGAGCATGTATGTACCCAAGTAGATGAGGAAGTGTCCGGTCACCTGGGCGGTGTGGGACAGGAACCGCAGCAGGCTCCTGCAACAAGAAAACAGGGCGTCAGGCTTGGGATCCCAGAGAGCACGGGACTGTGCACTCCCCAGCACGTGCCCCACCTGGCTGGAGCTCAGGGTGCACAAGTCCAGGGCTGGTGGGCGCTGGGCTCCCACTAGCTCCTTGTGCAGATGGCAGATGGTTCACCACTCAGCTATGGGGGGGTGCCAGTGTCCCGCCCTACCTGGGAGGGTGCAGAGCTCATTACTGACTTCCACCTGGTCAGCATGGGAGGAACAAGTCTGGTTGAAGAAAAGTCTTAGCAGAAACTGGAAGTGTGACCCTATGATCCACTTTGTCCAAGATGGTTGGGATAGTCCAACTTGTTCCCAAAGTTACAGGAGGGACAACTTTGCCCAGTGCTGGCCGCAAGTTGTAAGGGCGAGTCTGACAAGAGTGTTACAGTGGACTAACAACATTTGAAAAGCTTGACTCAAGTTCTTTTCCTCTACCTAGGCTGAAACTAAAGGAATTCATGCAGATTTTTTTTTTTTTTTTTGAGACAGAGTCTCACTACGTTGTCCTAGTTGGAGTGCTGTAGTGTCACAGCTCACAGCAACCTCTAACTCTTGGGCTTAAGCCATTCTCCTGCCTCAGCCTCCCAAGTAGCTGGGACCACAGGATTTTTGCCACAATGCCTGGCTATTTTTTTGTTGCAGTTGTTATTGTTGTTCAGCTGGCCTGGTTCGACCCCGCCAGCCTTTGGGGTATGTGGCCAGTGCTATAACCACTGTGTTATGGGTGCCAAGCCTCTGGTTCAGATTTAAAATCCTTTCACTTTGTTGGTGGCAGCAGAGAGTTCAGTTGAGCACATGCCTCCCATAGAGGCCCTGGGCAGCCAAGGCCTCGACTTGCTGTGCTGTCAGATCTCAGTCTATGATGATTTAGTAGTAGGAAGGCTGAATTTTTCTTTGTCTCAAAAAAAAAAAAAAAAAAAGGAAGAGTCTCACTCTGTCCTCTGGGTAGAATACCATGGCATCATCATAGCTCACAGCAACTTCAAACTCTTGCTTCAGCCTCCTGAGTAGCTGGGAGAAGGCACCTGCCACCATGCCTGGCTAGTTTTTCTATTTTTAGAGTTTGGGGGTCTTGCTCTTGCTCAGGCTGGTCTCGAACTCCTGAGCTCAGGTGATCCACCCATCTGGGTCTCCCAGAATTCTAGGATTATAGGCGTGCGCTGCTGTGCCTGGATTTGGAGTGATGTTTACTCGTTATACCTTGCTAAGTTGCAACCTTCCTATTTCACTTTAAAAATTATAAATATTCTTAAAAATAAGAATACGGCTACTTTCTCCCATTCCAGCAAAACAAAGATGGTCTCCTGGGATTCAGGATTTCAATGCCAGAACAATGCTCAAGTCTAGGACTTAGCTGCTGACAGCTCTGATTGAGAAACTGAGGCCATGGAGGGGCCATGCACCTGAGCCAAGCAGGGGTGCCCATGGGAGGCCCCCCAGAGGGGAGCACGCTTGTCTCCAAAGCATTTCTTCTCCTGGCGTCATGCTCACAGCAAGTCAGAGCAGGTCTCACCCTCATGCACTCTGAAAGAGAGCAAGCCAGGCCCTGCCGGGAGTTTGCAGGGAGGCCGGGATGGCAGGACTGCTGAGGACTCCGACTCACCTCAAAACCCTTCCTGCTGCAGTCAGCCCCTCTCCTCTACCCACTCCCTGCACAGAGAATTCATTCTTATGAGCTCCATGCTGAGTTTACTGGAGGAGAAGGCATACGCAGAGCCCAAGCACTCAAGAAGAACTCAGAAGCAGCCTTCTCACTTTAAACAGGATGAAACCATAGCTCAGAGACATTAAGTAACCTGTGAAAGGTCACACAGCTGGTTATTCAGAGGAGGGCTTGGTGACAGGGTTACCACTCTGATTATGGAGTAGGAATACCTAGAGAGGGGTCATTTTGCCTGTACAGAATTTGTTCAAATAGGTCTGTGGTGCAGGTTGGGGTTCTGTCACCTGGAAGCCCTCTCTCCTGGGTGCTCTGCAGCCAGCCTGGCCCCAGTGATGGGCCCTGGTGTGAAGAGGAGTAGGAGGAGGAGTGTGACTGTCCCACGACACAGGCCAGAGACAGGTGCAGAGGATTATCTGTCAAGGTCTAGGTGGCTGCTCCTGTAGACTGGGCCAGAACCTCCATGGTGCCAGCTTAGTTGTCATTGCTAGAATTAAGGTGCTCTAGTTCTTAAAAGAAATTTCGTTCTTTCTTTTTTTTTTTTTTCTTTGAGACAGAGTCTTTGTAGCCCTTGGTTGAGCGCTGTAGCATCACAACTCACAGCAACCTCAAACTCTTGGGCTCAGGCGATTCTCTTGCTTTAGCCTCCCAATTAGCTGGGACTACAGGCGTCCACCACACCAGGTAGTAGTTTTAGAGATGAGTTCTTGCTCTGGCTTAGGCTGGTCTTAACTTTGTGAGCTTAGGCAATCCTGAGCTAAAACATCATTTATTTATTTATTTTTTGTTAAGCAGGCCCAGGGCAGGTTTGAACCCACCACTCCTGGGTGTATAGAGCTGGTGCTCTAATGGCTTAGCTACAGGCACCCAGTAGAAATTTAGTTCTTTACATTTATTATTTAGCTTTTGTTTCCATTTAGTATTTGATGGCCTCTGGAGGAAAAAATCTTCTGTTTTGGCTTAAGAACTTCTGTTTTGTGAAATTAACCTAGGAAATAAGGCATGAATTATTAACAATTATTAACACTCCTAATGACAACTGCCATAGGCCAGGGGGCTCCTGGCACTGGGCGACTGTACAGAGGAACAGGTGAGAATTGCCCCCTGTGCTGGGCCCCTGGGAAGCTTCCAGATCCCAAAGTTGACCCCTGGAGTTTGTTACCTCAACAGGGCCTTGAGCCCCGTGCACCGGATGTCATAGGACACAGAGTACATCTCATACAGAGTGGCCTTCACATTGAGGCTGCCGATGAAGTCCTTGGGGTTCAACTTGTATAAATCAAAGGTGACTCTTGCAATCCCCGATTTCTTCGGCTGCTGGCACGTGGGGACATACCTGCTACCCTGCAGGAATGAAGGGAAGAGTGGACATTAGGAGTGTCCCCAACCCTGACCTTGGAGCTGTAGAATGTTGCAGATGTCCATTTAAATCTGCCAGTGACCAGGCTGCTGATTACCCAAGTCATTCTCTTTTTTTATTTTTTGAGACAGGGTCTCCCTTTGTTGTGGTGTCACAGCTCACAGCAACCTCAAACTCTTAGGCTCAAGTGATTCTCTTGCCTCAGCCTCCCGAGTAGTGGGGACTACAGGTGTTCACCACAATGTCCAGCTAGCTTTTAGAGCAGTGGTTCTCAACCTTCCTAAGCCTCCTAATGCTGCAACCCTTTAATACAGTTCATGTTGTGGTGACCTTCAACCATAAAATTATTTTCATTGCTACTTCATAACTGTAATTTTGCTACTGTTATGAATTATAATGTAAATAGCTGATATGCAGGATGTATTTTCATTGTTACAAAGGGGTTGCAACCCACAGGTTGAGAACCACTGTTTTAGAGTCGACCAATCTGCTTTACTACATCCAAACACACAGCCAGGTCCTGTCCCTTAGCTACTTTCAGCTTAGTGACTCAAGACAAATCTGATCTGGCGTCAGGCCCAAGTTTTGGGATCTCCCTGCTCAAAGGATGCTGTCTCCTGATGCTGTGAAAACTCACACAGCTGAAGGCCAGCCTTGGCTACCTGGTGACTCGACTTCTTTTATGGCCACAACATGGTCAGAGTTATGGAGATGCAGGCAGCACTATTTCCATTTTGTAAGCAGCTACTGGGCAGAAAGTATTAGAATCATGGGGCTAATGTGTTTCCATGGCTGCCAGAAGAAAGCTGTCTGTCTGTAGCACCAATCTGCGTCACCCACCTGTGTCCACCAAGAGCCATCAGTAGACCTTTCAGGTTGGGAGGAGGTGAGAGACCTGGACAGAGTTCCAGGTCTATAAATGCCACCACAACAGAATCTTTCCCATAAAAAGCTTTAAAAAGAGAGAGAGAAAACCCACCCCTGGTACAAAAGGCAGGCTCAGGAGCTGCCCTGCCTGTGTGGTTTGTGCCACACACAGAATTCGAGTCTAGACAATTTTAACAGAGTTCTTGCATCTCTCAAACGTTTGGAGTTGAGGGCAGTTGAGGCTGTGAAGGTTAAATTCATCAATGACCAGGGCCTCATAAATTTGAAGTCAGAGCACAGAGGCCCCTGAAAGCATCCACACCCCTCCAGCTGCAGCCACTCCTCTTGGTCCCACTGCAGAGAGTGGAAGTCAGTGGCTCTGGCTGAGCCACGGCCAGGTGTGCAAGGGGCCCTGACTTTAAAGATCAAGCTTGTGGGGCCAAAGGGGTTTTGACCTGTAATCCTGCCACTTCTTTTTCTTGGCCTCATGTTCCTGACTTTGGAAAGTTTCCACCTTAAACGTCTTCCTTTAGTCTAGGTCTTAAGTAAAAATTAAGATGTCCTTCCAAAGCCAGCTTCACATGACCTAGCATCTGGTCCCTTACTAGTGCCCAGGAACAGGCTGCCTTGCCTGCCGTCTTCCTGCCCCGCTGGCTGGGATACAGCAGGAGACCTCTTCGGTCTCCCTGAGAAGGGCTCAGAGTAGCTAGGGTGTGGGGGCGGCTGCGAGACATCCCCTTCCAGCCTAGAGAAGTGCAGCTGAAAGTGCAAGCCAAGAGAAGACTCCACCAGACTCCAGTTGCAGATGGACCAGGCCGCAGGCCTTCTGGAACGTGCTATCCAGAATGATGGCATCTTGTCACTGCCTTGCATGGAGCCAAGTTCCCCAGTGCCCACCCAGCTCCTCCTTGCTAAGGGATGTGCCATTTATATAAGGAAACAACACCTTTCCCACCTGAATTAGTGTCCTACTGCTGCTGCCACATGTCAGCAGACTGAGCAACTTAAGCCACACAAATGTGTGGTGCTCAGTCCTAACCCAGTGAGCAGGGCTCAGCCCTTCCTCAAACTGCTCCTCCTCCTCTGCCTCCGGCCCTCACGCTCACCCTCCTGTCCCCCCTCCACTCACCAAAAGGACCCTAGTGATGACACTGGTCTCCCCCAATAATCCAGGAGCACTCCCCCTCCCAAGAGCCTTCACCGAATCACATCTACCAAGTCCCTTTTGGGATCAAGATGTGGGCATCTTTGGGGACCATCACCCAGGCAGGACACCTTCTTCTTGGCAGACAGCAAGACTGCCTTTTAGAAGATTTATCCAGTTCACTCCACAGGCCATGTCTCCTCACCTGCTTTAATGCTTTGTTTAAATGTTAGGCTTTTTATAATTAGTCTGTAGATTCTTTTCCAGTCAGAAAAATTATGATGTATACATGAGAGAGGAAGAATAAGACACAGAATAAGAATATATGTGAGAGGAAGGAATAATAAGACCTAGAAGAAAACCAACACACGTGTAGCCTTTGGAGACCCCTGGGTACCTCCTCAGCCTACCCCCAGAGGAGGCCACCAGGCCGTGCATCTCCCTTGCTTTTCTGTTTTTAGCACACGTGTACCTCAAACATTATATTGCTAATTTTGCGTATTTTTGAATTATCTATGAATGGCTTAAGGTGGAGGTTCTCAAAGTGTGGTCTCCTATCAGCCAACTCCATGGAGAGGGCTAGATTCTTTCCCCAATAAACAGGAAGATGCAGGGGAGTTCCTGTGGCTCTAAGGAGTGGGCACTGACCCCACATGCCAGAGGTGGCGGGTTCAAACCCAACTCCAGCCAAAACTGCAGAAGGACAAAAAAAAAAAAAATAAAATAAAACAGGAAGATGCAGTTTGCCCTTTCTGTTCTGGTGGGTGGTGGTGCTTCCCAGTGTGGATCTGGGAAACCCGCTTATCTCAGCGAATCAGTATTTTCTAAATGAGCAAAACCTGGTGTTACAAATCATCCCTGGGAAAAGACCCCTTTAAAGCACAAGACAGACCAATGGACTCAATATCACAGAGGAGGCTTCACCTTCTCTTCAGACTCCACGTAGCAACTAAGCCTTCTGAAGCCACCACATGGCCAGCACTAGCATAGTGACAGAAAGGAATACTCTCAGTTATCCGAGAGGACCCTCTCATCTGTCAGGCCAGACTTCCTTTATGCTTCCATCAAAACAATATAGAAGCAGATGAGAGAATTTAGAGGTCCTCTATTAAGCTAGACATTGAAGAGATCTGCAAAAATGTAAAAAATGTCCATTTTCACTCAATCTTTGTGCTTTGGAATGTACTAAATTTTTTTTTTTTTGAGACAGAGTCTCATTATGTCACTCTCCGTAGAGTGCTGTGGCATGTCACCTCCGTAGAGTGCTGTGAAATCACAGCTCACAGCAACCTCAAACTCTTGGGCTTAAGAGCAATTATCTTGCCTCAGTCTCCCAAGTAGCTGGGACTACAGGCTCCCACCACAATGCCCGGCTATTTTTTGGTTGTAGTTGTCATTGTCTGGCAGGCCGGGGCTGGATTCAAACATGTCAGCTCCAGTGTATGTGGCCGGCACCCTAGCCACTGAGCTACAGGTGCCAAGCTGAAATGTAGTCATTTTTAATCAAAATAGATGATTAAGTTAACCTGTATTGAGATATTTTTAATAAATATCTATTTTTTAAGTTCTCAATTTCTTTCTTATTCATTGTTCAAATCTGGAAAAAGAAAAAAAATCTGCTCATTAATAAATTTTTGTTTTGTTTTTTATTTTTGAAACAGTCTCATTGTGTCACCCTGGGTAGAGCGCTGTGACGTCACAGCTCACAGCAACCTCAAACTTCTGGGCTTAAGCGATTCTCTTGCTTCAGCCTCCCAAGTAGCTGAGACTACAGGTGCCTGCCATAACCAACACAATTTTAATTTTAATTTCTAATATTGGGACTACCCAGGTCTAAGGCTTATAGCTTCTCAACGTTGGCGCTGAGGCCCTTTGGAGCCCCTGGGCGCTCAGACGGCCGCTGCACCTCCAGGCGCTACCGCTAGGTGCCAGTAGCGCCCTCCATCCCAAACAGCCGACTGTGCCTCTGACGCCCCCTGGTGCTCCCAAGGGGCAAATGTCCCCAGAGGGGAAACGTCTGATAGCTATCTTCAAAGTCTGTTGACATAACCCACACAAATGAAAGCTATTTGGGGTTCTCATTAATTGTAAGAGTGTAAAGGGGTCCTGAGATCAAGGAATGTGAGCTGCCCTTGATTAAGGTGCTGTGATCTTTTCACTCAGCACATGGCAGGCGCACTTCTGCATTCCAGTCTGTGACTGTGTGACACTTTAATTCATGTGCATTCACTCAGAAGTGCACTGCTAGGCATGAGGTTTCCAGGGCTTGCTCTCTGCAGGCACATTGTTGGCAGGGACGCTCTTATGCCCAGTTCCTGACATGGACACGTCAGTTTCAGTATATGTTTGGGGAAAAAGTTGCTGGGTCATGAAGGCAAACTGCTGTTTCAAATAGTTGTTGGTGGAAGGGTAAGAGTTTGTTGGCCAGGTGCTAGGGCTCATACCTGTGATCATCATGCTCTGGGAGGCTGAGGGGGGAGGATGGCTAGAGTTCGAGACCAGCCTGAGCAAGAGTGAGACCCCCATTTCTAGTATACTAAAAATAGAAAAATTAGCAGGGTGTTGTGGTGGGTGTCTACTTGGGAGGCAGAGGCAGGAGGACGGCTTGAGCCCAGGAGTTTGAGGTTGCTGTGACCTATGATGCCAGTGTACTCTAGCAAGGCCAACAGAGTGAGACTCTGTCTCAAAAAAAAAAAAAAAAAAAAAGAAAGAAAAAAAGAGTTTGTTGCTCCATATCTTAAAAATGAAAAATAAGTATAACCATACCAAATCTAATGGTATGAAATGGTGTCTTGTTGTGGTCTTTACTTAAAATTTCTTAATCACCAAGGAGGCTGAGCATTTTCTCCTGTGTTTAATTGTTCATTCAGAGAGGGCTGTCCCTGTCTTGTGCCTATTTTTTAATTGGATTGCTGTTGTTTCCAAATGGGTTTATCTAAGTTCTTTACATTTGCTGAATACCAAATCCTTTGCAAGGTTATGTTGAGAACACCTCCTTCCCATTTTGTAGCTTGTTTAATTTCCTTTATAGTATCTTTTGATGAATAATATTCTTAATTAATTGATTTATATCTTCTCCCACCTTCTTAAACAGCTTGTGCATTGTGTCTAATTTAAAAAGACAACCCTTCCTTACCCTCAGGATGCTGAACAGAGCAGCGCCCGATCTTCTCAGCCTTGTCTCTAGGGCCCTCCTTGTCCCCATCTCTCTTGCTATTTTATGCCATGGGCATCTTCCTTGGACATCTTCCAAGTCCCTTATTGTCTCCAGTCCTGTCTACCTGAGTGTCCATTTGCTTGATTTTATATTTATTTTTATACAGTTTTTTTTTGAGACAGTCTCACTGTATCACCCTCTGTAGAGTGCTGTACTGTCAGAGCTCACAGCAACCTTAAAATCTAGGGCTTAAGTGATTCTCTTGCCTCTGCCTCCCAAGTAGCTGGGACTACAGGCACCCATCACAACGCCTGACTATTTTTTTGTTGTGGGTGGTGTAGTTGTGATTGTTGTTTAGCAGGCTTGGGCTGAGTTTGAATCCACCAGCCTTGGTGGATGTGGCCAGCACTCTAACCACTGAGCTATGGGTGTTCAGCCTTATACAGTATTTTTCAATTCCAGAAAACCTACTTGATTGTTTCAAGTCTGTTTAGTTCTTTCTTACTATCTCTTGCTCCTTATTACTTTTGATTATTTTTTGTGTATTTTTGAACATTTCCACCCTGGGCACTAGGCCGGTGAGCAACTCCTTGAGTAAAGAGAGTCCCCTGTGCTAACTGATGTTTCTCTCCGGATCTCTCAGCTTAGGTGTTTGGGACTCAGTAGAGCCTAAACCCTCATGAGAGTAGTTTATGCCCACAGGTTCTCAGGAGGAACCCATAAGATTCTCTGTTTTATGGAGACGTCTCACATCTGATGTCCCTCTCTGTACCAGCCTGAGACCCTGCCTTCTGCCTTCCACCTTCCATCATCTATGGAAGCTGAAGCCTTGGGTCACTGAGGTCAGTGGGTGCTCACAGGCCAAAGGTGTCTGCTTTCCTCTCTGGACTCTCACTCTTGTGACAACTTTGACCTCTGAGGATTCCCCCCACCACTTTTTTTGGAGACAGTCTCACTATGTCACCCTAGGTAGAGTGCTGTGGTGTCACAGCTCACAGCAACCTCAGACTCTTGGGCTCAAGCAATTCTCTTTCCTCAGCCTCCCAAGTAGCTGGGAATATAGGTACCCACCACAACACCCAGCTATTTTTCTGTCGCAGTTGTCATTGTTGTTTAGCTGGCCTGGGCTGGGTTTGAACCTGCCAGCCTCGGTGTATGTAACCACTGTGCTACGGGCACTGAGTCAGGATTCCCCTTTCTTGAAGGTCATAGATTGAAAAAGATGTTTTAGTGCTTTGCTTTGCAACTTTAGGTGTTTTATGGTAGAGGGCTTTTCAAGATATGTCATCTAGTTTCCCAGAAACTTCATTCTATCTCTTTACTTTGCTAAACCTCTGCCTTCACACAGACACACACGTGCACACCCTGCCCTGCCTTTGTTGGCTATATTAGACTGTCTGGCCTCCAAGAACCAAGATAGTGAATAGTCACCAGGTCAGTTCTGTGCATTTCACAGCATCTGTAGCTACTCTCTGGCAAAAGCCTGTTGTGTAAATCAGAATTATTATTTACTGTAAATCACACAGCCCAAGTTCACATAGATACTAATCTTCCCAGAAATACTTACAAGAATCCCTTTGAGGATAACGGATCCAGTTGTTAGGAGAATGCAGAGTGTTTAGAAAGTGCTCCAGTCACCTAAGGAGGGCACATGCTTTTGTAGGTGAAAAGCCTATCCGGGAGCCGTTTGAATGACCGTGTTGTGCTTACCGGAGTCCACTTTTGTCCTTTTTCCAAGATCATGAAATGCGTGTTGTCTCCCAAGGTCTGAAAGAACTCCTCTGTGTCCACCACAGTCCCGTCTTCCTCCAGCACCAGAGTGACCAGCCCAGCAGTGATGACCAGGGCATCCAGGGTCTAGGTTTGCAGGATAGAAATAGAATGAAGTGCGATGTTCCCACTGGGTCACCCCATAGCATGTGCTAAGTCTATTTTCATAAATGGTGGCTGATTTGGATGAAATTTCAGTGGTAAACATATACCTTGATTGATGTCTATGACTCAGTCTTTGTTTGGGAAAAGGAAATTTTTTTGTTGTTGCTGTTTTGAGGTGGGGTCTGGCTGTGTTGCATTGGTGTGATCGCAGCCTTAAACTCTTGGGCTCAATGATCCTCTTGCCTCAGCCTCCCAAGTAGCTATGACTATAGGTGCACACCACTATGCCCAGCCAGGAAGTTAAGTTTGTTTTCTTTTTTTTTGAGACCAAGTCTCACTTTGTCACCCTTGGTAGAGTGCTGTGGCATCACAGCTCACAGCAATCTCAAACTCTTGGGTTCAAGCAATTCTCTTGCCTCAGCCTCCCAGGTAGCTGGGACTACAGGTGCCCACCACAACGCCCTGCTATTTTTGTTGTTGTCGTTGTCCTTATTGTTGTTTATCAGGCCTGGGCCGGGTTTGAACCCGCCTGCCCTGGCACATGTGGTCGGTGCCCTAACCACTGAGCTACATGCACCGAGCCGAATTTATCTTCTTTTTTTTTTTTTTACGGTTTTTGGCCAGGGCTGGGTTTGAACTTGCTACCTCCAGCATATGGGGCTGGTGCCTCTTTGCCTCCTTTGAGTCATAGGCGCTGCCCTCAAATTTATCTTTTTAGAGACATGAGGTAAGTGATTATATTGAATAATATTTATAATTTCTAAGATTACCTACTTAGTGAGATGGATGAAAAAAGAAATCCTGCATGTATGACACTTAAGAGCACAGTCTCCAGGGGCGTATGTGAACACCTGCTTCAGAGACTGCGTGTTGGATGCTCATTCCTCATGGCCGTGGGTGCCTGTGTCTGCTTCTGAGAGTCTAGGACCCTTCCTTATTTGGTGGCCTAGGACACTTCTTTAGATTGAGGACTATTCTCTCCTGTCTTTATAATTAAAAACAGACATCCAGAGTCTGCACTTTCCCTGCCTTCCAGCCTGTCTAAGACACAAAGCCACATTATCCTCTGGGGACTACTCTGAAGGGTGTCACTCTGTGCCTAAATCTTCCACAGGTAGAGACATAATACTACTTCCCTCTGGTTATTTATACCTGGCCTTTACCCACTTAGAAAGGGCTACCTCAGACTCTCTGAGGCCTAGAGAAGGTCTAATGAGTTTAACATGCTATTTTTTTTTTTCTTTTTCTCTCTTTTATTTTGGAAATAGAGTTTTACTCTGTCACTCTGGGTAGAGTGTCATGGCGTCATAGCTCACAGCAACCTTTAACCTTTGGACTCAAGCGATCCTCCTGCCTCTGCCTCCCAAAGTGCTACTACATGTATGAGCCACGGCACCAGCCTTTGTCTCTCTTTTTAAAGCAGCTTTATTGAGACATAATTCACCTATCACACAATTACCCCCCCCTTTTTTTTTTGAGACAGCCTTACTATGTCGCCCTCTGTAGAGTGCAGTGGTGTCATAGCTCACAGCAACCTCAAACTCTTAGGCTTAAGTGATTCTCTTGCCTCAGCCTCCCAAGAAACTAGGACTACAGGCGCCCACCACAGCACCTGGATTTTTTTTTTTGGTAGTTGCTATTGTTGTTTGGAGCGGGGTTCAAATCCACCAGCCCTGGTGATGTGGCTGGCACCCTAGCTGCTGAGCTACAGGCACTGAGCCACAATTCCTCCATTTTAAAGTGTACAGTCTGATGATTTACAGGATGTCCAGAGCTGGCCCACCACACGCACAATCAGCTTTAGAGCATTGCTATCCTTCAAGAAACCCCATAACCATCAGCAGGGATTCCCCATATCTCTCTCAAGTTCACCCTTGAGGTGAACTTTATTTTGGGGTTTATTTTGTTTTATTTTGTTTTTTCAAGACAGAGTCTCACCTTGTCACCCTTGTAGAATGCCTTGGCACATAGCTCACAGTAACCTCAAACTCGTGGGCTCAATTGATTCTCTTGGCCTCAGCCTCCCAAGTACCTGGGACTACAGGCGTTTGCCACAACACAAGGCTATTTTTAGAGACTGAGTCTCGCTCTACCTCAGAGTGGTCTTGAACTTGTGCGCTCAGGTGATCTGCCAGCCTCAGCGTTCCAGAGTGCTGGGATTACAGGCATGAGCCACCGTGCCTGGGCCTTGTTTTGGGTTTTTAAAAGAGATAGGGTCTCATTATGTTGCCCAGGCTAGTCTCAAATTCCTAGACTCAAGTAATCCTCCTGCTTCAGCCTCCCAAGTAGCTGGGACTATAGGTATGCACCATCATACCTGCCTAGTACTATTTTTTATTAAATTGTTTGGGATTCATTGAGGGTAACACCTGCCTAATTCTTTTTCTAGATAGAGGTTCTTACTCTGTTGGCCAGGGCATTTTGTTTTTCTTCAGACTTCTGCCTTTTCATGGGCTTTATGCACAAGACCAGGACCCTGGGAGAGCTCGGGCTGCCCTTGTAAGCTGGCCGAGAGGTGTCAGGCTCATACCTTGCTAATGAGCTCCTTGAGACTGCTGGCCATCACCCCTCGCCGGCTGCTCCTGTTGTGGTTGGAGACTCGGAAGGGGCGGGCTGGATGCATGAGGGGGGTGAGCAGAACTTGCTTGGTCCGTGATCCCATAAATGTCAGGGGCCTGAAAATGGGGGTAGAAAGTGAAAAAAAGATTTTTAAGAAAAGGTTTGAAGTACACAGAAATCATGCAATTTTAACATTTGCATTTAAAAGAAAGAAATTCTGTGGGAGTTACTAAAAATTATATACACACATAAACATATTTCCAAGAAACAAACAGTACTGCATCAGATTAAAAAACCCAACTATCTTTATCCTATTTTACCAGATCATTCAAAGTCCTTGCCAAACCTGCTTTAATAAAAATAGTAAGGGCATCAAACACAAGAAGGAAATAAAAATTATATTCTGCAAATACAGATGAGTTCTAGAATAAAAAATCCAAATGAGCAATTTGTAGTGGCTACAAAGTAGTTAAGCAGAGCTAGAGAATTAGGTGCACACAGGCGCAGACATAGAGCTCTATATTTATACAGTGAGACCAACCCAGATATTAGCTTGAAAACTAGATATTGGTCACTGGAGTAATTAACCAAGTTTTTGAAATCTACTTAAGAAAAAACAAGAATAACAGAATAACTATGTGGTTGGAATAATAAGGAAAAGAACTTTAAAACTGATACTACATGACACTTTGGAGTAAGTTCCATATTTACCAAAGAATTAATTCAAACAATCACTATAAAAGCACTAACATGGAAAAAGAAAACAACTATAGCAAAACCAAATCAAGACAATTTTTTGAGGAAAAAAAGAAGTAGCCCTTGATTATTAAACATTAGTTACCTAGCAACTAAAAAAAGTAATAAGACTGGATAAATAAGAAATAGCTGATAAGCAGTTACTACTCTAGAGTTCAACAAACAAACATTTTGCTTCATAAATATTAACTTGCTTAATTCTCAGGAAACCCTGTGACAGAGGCTTAGTTTTCTTGATTCCCAGATGAGAGATGTCAGGCCAGAGCTCCAGGCCCGGGCCCTGTCCTTTGCCTCAGGGGATACTGAGGGAGTACAGAAGGAGAAGAGTTGTGTGGTGGTGAACAGATGAAGCTTTGGATAGCAATTAAAGAAATGCCAAACTACCTTTGACCCACTGCCTCATGCTTCTAAGCCAAAAACCAAGAGGTTATTTAAAAATAACTTGTCTGATGGTGACCCAGGGGCCTAATGGAAAAATAACTTGTCAGGTGCAGTGGCTTACGTCTCTAATCCCAGCATTCTGGGAGGCCAGGTCAGGTGGATTGCTTCAGTTCAGGAGTTCCAGACAAGCCTGAGTAAAAGCAAGACCCCATCTCTACTAAAAATAGAAAAACTAGCTGGGTGTTGTGACAGGCACCTGTAGTCCCAGCTACTAAGAAGGCTGAAGCAAGAGAATCTTTTGAGCCCAGAAGTTTGAGGTTGCTGTGAGCTATGACACTCTAGCCTAGGGCAACACAGTGAGACTCTGTCCCCCTCCAAAACAACCCCAAACAAACAAACAAAAAAACTTTCATTCTTTCAGGATGGTGTTTAGAGGTAAGAAAATACAAAACAAAACAAAGTTCCATGAGGAGAGATGGCCTTGCAGCTATCACTAGAAATTATCCCAATTGAGCAACGTGTAAAGAGCTCTCCCCTAGGACTGCAGACTTTTTTACATTGTGAGATGGAGGCATAAAGAAATGATTCCAAGACGGGGCTCAGTGGCTCACACCTGTAATCCCACATTTGGGAGGCCGAGATGGGTGGACTGCCAGAGGCCGAGATGGGTGCCAGAACTCATGAGTTTGAGATCAACCTGAGCAAGAGTGAGACCTCGTCTCTAAAAAAAAAAAAAAATATAGCTGGGCATTGTGGAGGGCGCCTGTAGTCCCAGCTACTTGGGAGGCTGAGGCAAGAGAATTGCTTAAGCCCAGGAGTTGGAGGTTGCTGTGAGCTGGGATGCCACAGCGCTCTACACAGGGTGACAGCTTGAGACTGTGGTGCCTATGGCTCAAAGGAGTAGGGCACTGGCCCCATATGCTGGAGGTGGCAGGTTCAAACCTAACCCCGGCCAAAAACTGCAAAAAAAAAAGATTCCAAATAGTAAAATTAGGGTAAACAGATGTGGCAAGATTTCAGGTCTCAGTGCTGGGCACTGTGACAGTGATCAGGTGACCTCATTTAGCCCCCACACCCACACACATCCTACCTACTGCAGGTGCTCAAACATGGGTTGATCATGGGACAGATACCTCCTAAGTACATTCAGGAGGATGAAACAAAGGGCTTTATTTTTAGGACAACCTGGTAGAAGATAGGAAGTGAGCCATCACTGCTTTCTGACCCAGTTTGTCCAGATAACTCTATCTCCTATGACTTAGCACTGCATTATACACACATATATATTCTCCATTCTTTTTTTTTTTTTTCCTCTCCTTTTTTTTTTTTTTTATTGTTGGGGATTCATTGAGGGTACAAGAAACCAGGTTACACTGATTGCATTTGTTAGGTAAAGTTCCTCTTACAATTGTGCCTTGCCCCCAAAACACATACATATATTCTCATTTAAATCACTTACTTTTCCCTATGAGACTGAAATTTCCTTATGGACAAAGACTTGTTATATTTCCTATAGTAACTAGCTTAGCATGAGCCGCACACATTTTAAGTGGTTTGGTGTCTACCTTGAAGCCCTATGAAAGGACGCGAGTGAAAGTTCAATGACTCACCAGGGAATTTGGTACAAAAAACTGATAGTGTGGTGACAGATTAACACTCAAATTGTGAGGTTAAGTTCATACCACCAGCTTGGTCAGCAGCCTCAGGACCTTCTCCACAGGCCTCAGGACCTTCTTCACGGCCTCAGGTGTCCGTGCCTCACCTCTGTGCCCTGGCAATAGATGGGCGTCCATCCCAGACCCAGATTGTGAGAGCTGATTGCCCAGTGCATCTGGTCAACATCCCGTCAGTGCCCTGTCTGAGCTTTTGCTCTGGCAGCAGTGTGCTAGCTCTTTAAATTCTTTAACATGGATTAGCTATTGTTCTCACACCCTTCCAAGGAAAGCACTGCCCCAGATAACTCTATTTATTTTCTCAGAGGAAACTAAAGCTGAGTGGCTGCTCAGTGTCACCCAGTTAGTAAGGGAGAGATGGAACCTGATCCTGTTTGTTCAAAGCCAAGAGTTTTTTATTTTTATATTTATTTATTTATTTTTTTTTTGAGACAGAGACTCACTTTGTCACCCTCAGTAGAGTGCTGTGGCATCACAGCTCACAGCAACCTCACACTCTTGGGCTCAAGCGATCCTCTTTCCTCAGCCTCCCGAGTAGCTGGGACTACAGGTGTCCACTCCAATGCCCAGCTCTTTTTTAGAGATGGGGTCTCGCTCTTGCTTAGCCTGGTCTTGAATCCGTGAGTTCAGGTAATCCACCCACCTTGGCCTCCCAGAGTGCTAGGATTACAGATGTGAGCCACCGTGCCTGACCTGCCACGGGTTTAAGTGGAGGGAGTAAGCTGTTATTACACATTGACCCAGAGCGCTACACAGAAGAGCAGCATTGTGAGCTCATATCACAACTCCTTTCCCTTTTGGGTAGACAAAGTTGCTACATGAGTTTTTCCAGTGAGGTAATGCCAACAGGAACATGCTGGATCAGGGGTCCCTGGCCTGGGCCACCCATCAGAAGGACCTGGGGGCCTCTGCCTGAGACCCACCAAGGATATTGGAGCCTGGACTCCAACCACAGCATTCCGTGGGGCTGGCTGAACTTTTGCCTTGATTAAATCAAAAAGAGTCACAGCAGGTTTTCAGTTACACAACCCCATGAACAAGATGTTGACCGTACTAACATCAGAGGTAACTCACACACATTATCGTCCCTGCTGAGCTGCTGGAGGGGCGGAGGGATCTAGCCAGATTACACTGCACATGCAGAGGCCTGGTTTTGCCCCAACCTCACCACAGCCTCTGAGTTTAAACCAGCTGTTGAGGTTCCTGCTAGGAACGCTGGGAGACAGGCCCGAGTCTGCTCGGTGCCAGACACCTGTGCACACTGGGCACTACAGAGTCGCTGCCAGGTGAGTCTTAGGCTCAGGGAAGTTAAGAAGTTAAGGAGGTCAGAGTTAGCAGGTGTTAGAACAGGCCCAGAGTGCAGCTCAGCTTATCTTCATGGGCGTGCCTGCCTGGGGACACCTCTGCCTGGCTGGGGGGGGTGGGGTGGGGGAGCCCTGGCCTCATCAGCAAAAGCCTCTTCTTTCTTCCCAGAGCAGAAAGTCATGGAAACACGCATGAGGCTTCTAGATTCTGAGGTCGCTGAACCCTAACCCTAACTCTAACCCCATTTTCCACTTTTCCACAGCACCTCACAGACATACTAGACCAAAATCAGAAATAGGAGACATACCCTGACTCCCTTCAGATGTTCCGTCTAGCCCCTGCTGGTCAGGGGCACAGCTTTGACCTGGTCATCCAGAGCCCGTATTTTCTCACTGTTGAGCACATGCCTTTCTAAGCCATGCCCCAGTGACCTGCCACAGCTGACTCACCAAAGTTCCTACAGTCTCTCGTCTGACAGGATAAACGTGGGAACCGTGTCTGGCCTCCCTGCCTTCACCTGCCCTCAAGATACCCATTGGGGAATAAGAAAAAAAAAAAGTACATACAATCTATTGTTGTTCTAACCTGTCATGTTTCGTGATGGAGAACTGGGTCCCTGCTGGAGGACAGGCAGGTGGAGCACAGGCAGCATGGCTAAAGACAAAAATGAAACTCCACCATTCTCCTCACAGAACAGGACTGTGATTTGATGGGCTAGATGCTATGACAGCAAGACGGCCTCATGTGACACATACAGTAGCCAGCGGACCCTGTGAGAGCACTCTCTCTGCTCCAGCTGCAGGGACAGTATATCAGGTTTACATAACCCACTTCTGAACGATTTATACCACTGGCTGGATGCACAGCGCTGACACAGAGCTGCCGAGAAGCCCAAGACTTCCGCTTTAGATACACAACACATGGAAACAGCTGCTCCCTGATTCCTGTGAAAGTGGGTACAAAGAGTCCCATGAAGCAGGAAGGGAAATATCTCACTAAAGGGGGAAAAATAAGGAAGTAGGTTGTTTGAGGAAATAGATGTTTCAGAGAAATCAAGACGATAAGAGAAGTCCGACTTCATAGAATGAACACTCTTGAAAACTGTGAAGTGGCCTGTCTCCTAGAAGAGAAGGGAACAGTGAGCTTTTGTGATTCTCCCTGAGGGAAGCAGGAGTTGCCACCTCACGAAAGTGACAGAGTAAAGCAACAAGCCGCAGACTGGCAGTAGATGTGAACTAACTTGACTCCCACAGATCTTGAAAAAGCTTTCTTTACAACCTATGGGCTGATGGTTATTCTGAAGGCAATGGAGGGGAAAGGGCCAGGTGCAACAAGGCTGTGTGAGATGATGCCCAGGGAACGTTTGGAGTGCAGTGATGGCTGAGGGACCCTGCATGTCCTCATTAGGAAGAAAGAACATGCAGAAGTAGTATGTGAGCCAACTGAGCACTGTCACCAAAGCCAAGAGTGACAACAAATGTTAAGAAGGGGAGTTGTAAGTTCAAGGATGGTCATGCCAAGAAAGAAGGGAGGGCTGGGATAGCTTTCCTCAGGCCTGGAGAAGTGCCCTACAGCAGTGCCAGCGGGTGGTGGGGCTGACCCAACCATAGCAGGAGGAGCCAGTGTTGGTCTCTGTGGGGCTTTCTGTCCTCCAGCTCCCCACAGGGTCCTGTTGGATGTGAAAAACATGGGTGGGAACACATTTGACCAAAGGCAGCTCATCCTGAGGAGGCTGCCTGGCATACAGCTGGGTTCTACCAAGCTGACAACAGACTCGGCACAGTAAGAATATTCAGTACATGACTATGAAAGTCTTTGAATACTCAGGCCGGGATTGGTGGCTCATGCCTGTAATCCTGGCACTCTGAGAGGCTGAGGAGGGTGGACTGCCTGAGCTCACGGATTTGAGACAACCCTTAGCCAGAATGAGACCTCAACTCTAAAAGGAGCTGGGTGTTGTGGTGTATGCCTGTAGTCCCAGCTACTTGGGAGGCTGAGGCAAGTGAATCACTTAAGCCCAAGAGTTTGAGGTTGCTGTGAGTTGTGACGCCACAGCACTCTATCCAGGGCAACAGCTTGAGACTCTGTCTCAAAAAAAACACAAAATTTGTACTGAAATAGCAGCTGTATAAAATGTAGTTTCTTACTCAGAGAAAGGAAAGATATTCTAAATAACTACAAAGAGCAGCCATTTTCCATCAAGTATATATAGAACCTCAGCAGATTTCTGACAGTGTGAGGGTCTGGCCTGAATATTATCAGCAACAGGACACAAGAGCAAACCAGACTGTGTCTATGAAAGTAAACGCCTGTGTGGGCATTCTTGGTGTCTGGAGATTTGCTAGGAGACCTGGGGATGCTTTCATCATGACTATGGCCTCAGGTCATTATAGCTTATTAACAAACTAATGACTGGTGGAAAATTATGTAATTGCTTACAAATAGCTGATTTTTCAAAACTTTGCATGTTGATCAAGTTACTCCCTTAGCAAAACGCAGTCACTTGCTAGTGAAGACAGAGTTATGACACACTCTATCTGGTAGTTTGGATTAAGGGACAGGGAGAAGAATCCAGAGAGGCCACAATGGGCACACCTGTCAGGACCACACGCTGGCTCCTTAGCCCAGGCAGAGCTATACAGAAGGGCAGGGGAGAAATGTGTTTCCTTTCAAGGAGAATTACCTGCGGGTGACTCACAGCTATAATCCCAGTACTTTGGGAGGCCTAGATGGGCAGATTGCCTGAGCTCAAGAGTTCGAGACCAGCCTGAGCAAGAGTTAGAAAAAAAAAAAAAAAAAAAAAATAGCCGGCACCTTTAATCCTAGCACTCTGGGAGGCTGAGGTGGGTGGATTGCTTGAACTCACAAATTCCAGACCAGCCTGAGCCCAGTAAGACCTTATCTCTAAAAATAGTCATGCCTTGTGGCAAGTGCTTATAGTTCCAGCTACTTGGGAGGCTGAGGCAAGAGAATCGGTTTAGCCCAAGAGTTTGAGGTGCTGTGAGCTGTGATGCCATGGCACTCTACTAAGGGTGACATAGTGAGACTCTGCCTCAAAAAATAAATAAATAAATATAATAAAAATAAAAAAATTACTGGTTGTTTTCTTCCAGTTTGGCGTGGAAACGTGGATTCTAAAGAATTATAGTAGCTCAGTCTGGAAGAAGGTAGATTTTCAAACAAAATTGCAACAACAATTTGTCCCTAACAAATAGACCTTCACGCCCGAGGCTTGCCAAGTTAGAAGAAATGTGTCTTAGGCATGAGACGTTTCATTCTGATTTGTTAACAGCTCGTAAGCAGGTCCCTTGCACCTTACATGTGACCACACAGACACCCCACAGAAAGGTCTGAATTTGGGTAATCTGCATTAGGGAATTCCTGGCTATTAACTCTTCCTCAGGCTCAGAGGCCAGGGGGGCGCGGTTCAGCCTGCAGTGGACTGGGGGCGTGGGGCGACGCGGCCTGGGCCCCCTGGACGTCTGTAGCCCGGGGGCTCCGGCGGGTGGGGGGACGCGGCCTGGGCCCCCTGGACGTCTGCAGCCCGGGGGCTCCGGCGGGTGGGGGGACGCGGGCTGGGCGCCCTGCACGTCTGCAGCCCGTGGGCTCCGGGGAGTGGGGGTACACGGGCTGGGCGCCCTGCACGTCTGCAGCCCTCGTCCCGGGAGAGGAGCAAGGGTGACCTGACCTTTGCGCTGAAACGCGTCAGCGATGAGGCAAGCCTGTTTCTCCCTCCCCGGGGACCGCCGCTACCACTTGCTTTTTGTTTTTAAAGAGAAAGCCCGAAAGCCCGTGTCGTGGAGAAAGACCCCCTTAAACTTAGGCAGCTGTTTTTCTAAAATTAAACATCTCCAGAAGCTCCCTTTAGGCCCGGCTTCGGTAGCCCACAGACCGCGCTCAGCGTCACCCCCGCGTCCCTCCGCAATGGGACGCGCGCCCCGAGAGGATCATCTCGGTCCTCAGGGGCCCCCATCCTCTCTGAGGTGCTTTGATTACCTTCGGAGAGACAGGGGATCCTCCTTAGATCTATGCTTTCAAATCACAAGGGTTGTTTGGGGACCGTCGGGGTGTGAAGGCAACTCACGCAGGAAAACGAGACGGCGGAGAGGCCAGCGGGCGCGGGGAGGACGGCTGGGGTGGACCGGCCCCTGGTCCACCCACCAGTCCTCGGACGCCTGGGGCGCGAGGCGCTGCCTTACAAACCCCGAGAGCTCCCGCGGCCTCAGCCCCCTCCTCTCCCCTCTCCGGCTCCTGTCGCCATACCCAGGCCCCGGCGAAGCCCTGTCCACGCGCACCGGAGGTCCTGGTCCTGAGTCCTCATCATTAGCAAGACACGCGGCCTCTGCTGAACTCACCGCTGTCACCTGCTCCACAGAAGCCGCACTGGCACCTATGGCCAGGTGGAGGGGGAGGACTCGTGGGGCGGGCGCAGGCCGAGTTCGCGGCCGCGGGACTGCAGACCTGGGCCCCGGCGGAACAGCCGCGTGTTGTGCGGGAGGCTCGCGGCGCAGGGGGATGAGGGGCGTATCGCGGGCCCCCAAATAACAATGACAACTACAAGCAAAAAATAGCCGGGCATTGTGGCGGGCACCTGTAGTCCCAGCTATTTGGGAGGTTGGGGCGCAGAGGACGAGGGACGTATCGCGGGGGGTTTGGGGGACGCAGGGGGACTAGAGGCTTATCGAGGGCGCGGTGTTACGGGGCGCAGGGTTCTCGGGACGCGCGGGGACGCGGGGGGACGCTGCGCTCGCCTGATGAGGGCTCCCGCGTAGTCCCAGGCGGTCTCCATGGTGGGTCCCCTCGCCGCCTCTCCAGCGCGCGCCGCCTCTTAAAGCGTTGGCAGGTCCCGCCCCGGCCCGCCCGCCCCTCAAGACCTGACCGGGCGGGGCGAGGACACTGGCGATGGCCTCGGCGGTCTGAGGGGCTAGGGCTGCCGGAGCCCAGTGCGCGTGCCTTAGAGCCGCCTGACCGCACCAGCGGGACCGAGCGCCTTCGAACCTCAGAGGCTGCGCAGGGCTCTTACGGTCACTAGTTAGCTGGTGTTAGTGGTGTACTTCTGGGGGTGGGGCCATCGGTGACCTCGCCCATTCCGGTAGCATCAGTTTGGCTGTGGAAAAGACAGACGTGTTGATTTTACACCCAGGCCGCTGGTCCAGGAGCGGGGCGCGGACGGGCTAAGTCCGCTGCCCAAGGCAGAGCCCCTGGTGTCCTGTTTCCGCGTGGAGAGGAGGAAGTCGTAGCAGCCCCCGGGACACACAGCCCGGCAGGTGTCTCGGCTTCCCTCCCGGCCATCTGGCGGGGTTCAAAAGGGAGACAGTAAAAGGACGCTTTGGACGTTATGAACGATCTTTGAGCCATGGGGAAGGGGCCTCACAGAAAGGAAGGGACGAGCACATGGGCAGGGGGCTGGTGGGGGGGATCCGCGCGCGCCGCCAGGGTAGACTTCTGCGTCAGGGAGGCGCAGGTCCGTGCGTTTCAGACCTGGAGGAAGGGGCGGGAGCTGTAAGGGACCCGCAGAACTCTTACTCACAGAACCGAGCCTGTGGAAGGCGGATCAGTCTGGTAACGCCAGCCCTGCGAGTCGTGTGAGCTTTGGGGGGGAGGGGTGCGAGGGGGGGAGACTCACCGGACACTCCTGTGCCAAATAAGAAGCTGCTGGCTGCCAACTGAGCTGTTAGCGAAGAGCTGTAGCCTGAGCTGCTTCTCCTGACTCAACGTGGATTTAGGCGTTGACCCCCTAAGACCGGACCGTGAGTCTGCCCTCGCCCTGGGTGTGGTTCACAGAAACCAACAGACTCAGCCAGCTGGGGACACCCCAGTTCCAGGCCCACAAAGAGCCACAGGGCAGGACACATTCAGAGATCATGACCTGCCCCTCCCACGCACACCCCCAATTTGATAGATAAGAAAATGGGTCTAGTCAATTCAACTCACTTCTAAACTTTTAATGTTTATTGTGAAAAATACAAATACAGAGATACATAGAAAGAACGTACAACAAACACCCTTATACTCAGCCCCTGAGTGCAACCAGTTTTAATATTTTGACAGTTTTTCTTGTTATTTATCCATATTTTTATTTGAACCCCATCACATTAAATGTTATTAAAAGTAATGTTACTTTCTTTGCATTAATATTATTATTATTGTTTAATATTTTGATGTAGCAATTGTCTGATTTCTCTTCTGAATGTATTTATGTTCGTTTGTTCTTTAGGTTTTTGTTTCTAGTCCTTATCTTAAACATTGTTATTGTTATTAAATTTTAAGCCTTTTTAATTTTTTGAAGACAAAAAAAGGAAACCTAATTAACACATGTACATGTAAAAATAAAAAATAATAAATAAATAAGCAAGTAATAAATAAATAAGCAAGGACATTATCCTACACAAGCACAGTGATCCCTTAATAGCGTCTAATAGTACATAGTGGGGCTCCTTCAGACCTTCACATGTGCTGATCTGAGCATGCACCTCACTGAAGGGGACAGACCCTTGTGGAGCAGTGAGGGTCAAAGTCCTAGAGGAGTCTCACAGCCAGTGACCAGCCCCAGCAGTCAGCATATCAACTCATTGTGAGGCCTGGGCCTGGAGCTGTTGGACTCAGAAGGCCTTTCCTGCACACTTGCTGATGGATAAATGAGGGCAAAGGGACAAAGTAATGAATTTTATCCAAAGGGTGTCCAAGGAGAGACATGGGCGCTGGAGCTTGAGGGATGAATGAGGAGAGTCCTGCATGGGGCTGGGGACACTGTCCTGCATTGCTTTTTGGAAAAGCCAGGAAACAAAGGGACACTGGTGTATTTTGGGCAGTCCTGGCTGGGTGAGTGGGTTCTGGAGGAGACTGGCAGGAACCAGTCAGGTGGCCATATTGGACACATGTGTACTGCCCTGAGTGGCAGTGAGAGTTGCTGTCACAGTGGGCAGCCAACAGAAATGAGAGAGTGCTCTATCAGGTGTAGTTCTGAGGAGACCACTCCAAGGAGGACATGGATGCTGGGCTGTTGGTGACTCAAGTAAAAGATGTCAAGGGCAAGAACCAGGCACTGACTGTGAGCACAAGGCTGGGAGAGGGTGAGAGGGGAGCTAGGGGACATTTCTAGGATGTGGAGATGATAAGAAAGGAAGTAGCTGGAGACAACCTCAGCATTTTTAGTTTGGGATGTTGGAGAGACAGCAATGCTCTAAGTGCAGGAAGGAATGCAGAGGGCAAAGTTTGTGGGAGCAGTGGGGACCATGGCCTGGGACCCTTCCACAGGCAGTAGAAAGAGACTCAGGAATGTGCTGAGGGACGCTGCACATTCCTTCCTTCCAATGAAGGAAGGCCACTGGCCACCACCCTGTCCAAGTGGAAATCTTGGCCTGATGCTCTGGGAGGGAGTGTGGCAGGAGAGGCGAGGGGCAGCCTGTGGTCCAGGGACTGGGTTGCAAACCCAGCAGAGGGCCAAGAAGAAATTGGGTGAGAGGCCACATGCCCTCCAGCACATTCCCATCTCTAGCACACAGACTCCCTCTTCAGTCACTATATCTGACCCATCTGGATTCAGTGCTATTCTGTTCCAGTGCAGCCAAGGTCAGAAACCCCATTTGTATTTAATTTTTTGAACATTTATAAAGTCTACAGACAATGTATTCCACTGGGCACCTATGCCCTCAGGGAAGAACCTCAATGTCAGAATGTAACCTTCCTGGCAGACGTCTGTGGGGTGATGCCACAGTGGGCTCAGCTCCTCTGAGGATGTACACTGCTTCCCTTTCCTGATTCCCGGCTCATGTTTAGCACAGCATGTGCTCTGGAGCACAGAGACTGGATTCCTAGCCTGGCTTTACCTTGTATGGCTGATCCCAGATAGGTCACTCCACCTGTCCAAGCTCCAGATCTTCATCTATAGCAGCCCCACTGTCTCACAGACTGTGAGACTCGGGTCCTGGGGGAGGAGGACGGCTGGCTTGGCCCAGTGTCCTGCAGGGGGACAGCAGTGTGAGTGACAAAGACAGTGATGGGCGGCACCATCTCATCCCCTAGCCAACAGTGAGACCCAAAGTGGAAACCGATTCACTTACAGGAATGCGGAATGTGCTAAGAACACACTAGAACGCAGATATTAAAGCCAATTTCTGTATTTTTTTGTAACAGAATGGATAAAACAATGTACCTTGAACCAACTGAATGCTGACCTTGCTACTTGCAAGTTCTGTAACTATGGGAAGTTTTTTTTTTTTTTAACTTAAATTTTATTTATTTTTTTATTTTTTAAAGAGTAAGGGCTTTATTTTAGCCACCAGAGCGATGGCACAGAAGAATTCAGAATGGCTGTGCTCTCTGAACTTAATTTCTGACAATCCCTGATATGTATTTTCTACCAATGTGGAATGCATTGCGGTGAGGGTTAAGTGAGATAATATTTTCGAATACATTGTAGATAGTCAACTATTAACAAATATTAGGTCCTATGGAATTGATGAGGAAATCAAACTGGCAAAAGGAACAAATTTACATACTGTTGAGCACACAACCAAGCCATCTTCAGCAGAATTGGCAGTAAGACAAAGACCTTTCAGTTTGTTCTGCTCTTTACCAAACGTAGTGTCCTTCTATTTCCATATTATTTCCCAGAAAAACTGGCTTTTGGAAAAAAATTCTATATATTATTTATACTAGCATGTGAATGATTGCCATCCCACTCAGCAAACATTTTTGAACATCACAATGTTTATTTTCCACCCCAACCCATTCTCTGCTCTTCTTTGCCCAACCCTGTACTCTAGGAGGCTGACCTTAGGGACTATTCCCTGCTCTTTGACTCCAGCTGAATTCTTTAATGGTGAGCTTTTTAAAAAATTAAGAACAATTACATTGGAGAATAATGTACATGTGGCAAAATTTGCAGATCTTTTGTGTACATCTCATAGAATTTTTGTGTATAGACTGCTCAGATCAAGGCAAAGAATGTTTGCAACACCCAGAAGGTTTCTCTGGCTCCTTCTAGGCAGCAACCTCCACCTTGCCCTAGAGATAGCAGGATTTTGGCTTCTGTCCCCACAGAAAGATCAGACACACCCTGAACTTCATATAGATTGAATCTTACAGGATGTTTTCTTCTATACCTGGCATTTTGTTGTTGTTGTTGTTTTTTGTTTTTGAGACAGAGTCTTACTATGTCACCCTTGGTAGAGTGCCATCCATGGCATCACAGCTCACAGCAACCTCAAACTCTTGGGCTTAAGTGATTCTCTTGCCTCAACCTCCCAAGTAGCTGGGACTACAGGCGCCTGGCACAACGCCCGGCTATTTTTTGGCTGCAGTTGTCATTGATGTTTGGCAGGCCCGGCTGGGTTCGAACCCACCAGCTATGGTATATGTGGCTGGTGCCCTAGTCACTGAACTACAGGTGCAGAACCAGTACCTGGTTTTATTTGTTCTTCATTGCACCTGTGAAATTCACATGGATTGTGTTATTAGTTTGCTCATCCTTATTACCAAGTAGAGTTCCATTGTATAATGTATCAAATTTATTTCGATACATTTGATCACCCATTCCACAGGTGATCACCATTTGGCCAGCAAGAATGCTGTAAGACTGCAAGGAACATTTTTGTGCATGTCTCCTGGTGTACATGTGTGCTGCTTTCTCTTGGACAGAGGGACCATGGGGATGTGGACACATAGAAATGGAAGGAAGACTTTGCCAGTCTCCAGCATGCAGGTCTGATGGTGAAATATCATCTCCCCGAGCTGGGGTGGAAGACAGGACGTGCGGCCTGGCCAGGAGGTGTGGCCTGAGCATCTGCCTTTCTAGCAGTACAGGTTTGAGTTCTAGTGCCCAAAACTGAGTCACAGACCTGCACAACTGTGCGTTGGCCCAGGGCTGGTGATCTCTCTTGTGTGGGAGGGATTATGCAGGAAGTCAGGGTGCAGCGAGGTGTTCCAATTCTAAGCTCCAGTTCCACACACAGAATAGCCACAGTGGGGAAGTATGGACAGTCCATGTCGTGCGTGAGGGAGAGCTGGATGGGAGTGCAGCCAGCCCTGGCTAGGGACAAGACTCGGGACCAGCCCTCCAATCTGTGTGTAGGCAGCTGTGATAGACCCTGAAGAAGGATGAAAAATTGCCATTGTCAGGGCTGCCTGAGTTCAGTGTGATCCCGGGGTGAGCATTAGCAAGGCTGTGAGAGGCCTCTGTCTAGAGCAGTGATTTTCAAACGGTGTGCCATTAGAGGATCGTAGGCATGCTGAGAAAAATTATTTTTGAAAGAAGTTCAAAGCACAGTAAGTATACTCTTTTTTAATTTTTTATTTATTATTATTATTATTATTTTGAGACAGAACCTTACTATGTTACCCTTGGTAGAGTGCTGTGACATCACAGCTCACAGCAACCTCAAACTCTTGGGCTTAAGCGATTCTCTTGCCTCAGCCTACCGAGTATCTGGGACTACAGGTGCCCACCACGATGCCTGGCTATTTTTTTGTTGTAGTTGTCATTGTTTGGCAGGCCCCGGGACAGGTTTGAACCTGTCAGCCCCACGTATATAGCTGGTACCTTTGAGCTACAAGCACCTATTCTTTTTTATTATTATTATTATTTTTTTATCAACATAATTTAAGTATGCCATGGAAGTTTATAGGTTCAAGTGTGCTGTGAGATAAAAGTGGTTGAAGAACACTGGTCTAAACACTTGACTCTTCAAGCAGATTAAAAGCAAAAGTGCCTTTTCATTCTAAAAGGAACATTAAGACTTTTATGCCTGGTGCAGTAGCTAACGCCTGTAGTCCTAGCAGTTGGGAGGTCAAGGAAATTGGATTGCCTGAGCTAACGGGTTCAAGACCAGCCTGAGCCAGAGTGGAATCTCATCTCTAAAAATAGCTGGGCATTGTGGTGGGCACCTGTAGTCCCAGCTACTTGGGAGGCCAAGGCAAGGGAATCGCTTGAGCCCAAGAGTTTGAGGTTGCTGTGAGTTATGATGCCACAGCACTTTACCAAGGGTGACAAAGTGAGACTCTGTCTGAAAAATAAAAAGACGTTTATGATTCTTTTGTATCCTACATTAAAAATGCAATGTTGAACTATTACACACCTATGGTATTTAATGGGGTCCCCATGCAGTGGTCCTTAATTAGGAGGGTTTTGAGTAATTTTTTTTTTTTTTTTTAGAGACGGAGTCTCACTTTGTTGCCCTCAGTAGAGTGCTATGGTGTCACAGCTCACAGCAACCTCCAGCTCTTGGGCTTAGGTGATTCTCTTGCCTCAGCCTCCCGAATCACTAGAACTACAGGTGCCCACAACACCCGGCTACTTTTTGTTGCAATTTGGCCGGGTCTGGGTTGGAACCTGTTACCCTCAGTATGTGGGGTCGGTGCCCTACTCATTGAGCCACAGGTGCCGCCCATTGAGATTCTTTCAATATCTGATGAGAGCTATAGCCCCTCTCTCCAAAAGGCTCATATACTAGCATTTTACTAACATTTTGTGGGGCTCCCAGTACCTATGCCGGAAAATGGCTCAGCTGGGATGTGTGATTTACACAGTGGCTATAACAACCCCTCACTGAGCACTTTGTGCTATTGATAAGCTGGGAACATTGGCCCTACTTTTGGTGCCCAACGCTCGTTTGGTGGTGGCTGCTGCTGTGCTTGGATGTTTATTTTCCTTCCAAATATAGGAACAAAGGTGATGTTCTTTTCTACTGACTTCACTTTGAATTTTCCTTTTCAGAGAAGTCTGTGTTTTGGGGCTGATTCCAGGCCTTTCCTAATTGGGCACAAGGGCAGAGCAGAACTCTGCATTATGCAATGAGTGTGCCAGTGTCAACAGCCTGTCTATAGACACCAGCACTGGACTTCCATAAAAAGTGTCTTTGGCTCATGCCTGTAACCCTAGCACTCTGGGAGGCCAAGGCAGGCAGATCACTTGAACCAGGTCTCAGGAGTTGGAGACCAAACTGACCAAAAGTGAGACACTGTCTCTGCTAAAAATAGCAGGACATTGCAGGGCGGAACCTGTAGACCCAGCTACATGAGGGGCTGAGGCAGGAGGATCACTTGAGCCCACAAGTTGGAGGCTCCTGCGAGTGACTTCTCTGGCGCTCTAGCCTGGGTGACAGAGTGAGATAGTAGTCAAAAAGAAAATATAGTGTCCTGATCTCCTAAAAATATTTTAATAAAATTTTAACTCTATAAGTAATACATAAATACTGTGTCATTATTAAACATTTTCTTTTTTTTTTTTGAGACAGAGCCTCAAGCTGTTGCCCTGGGTAGAGTCCCGTGGCATCATAGCTCACAGCAACCTCAAACTCCTGGGCTCAAGCGATTCTCCTGTCTCCGCCTCCCAAGTAGCTGGGACTACAGGCGCCCACCACAACGCCCACCTATTTTTTGGTTATAGCTGTCATTGTTTGGTGGGTCTGGGCTGGATTCGAACCAGCCAGCTCAGGTGTATGTGGCTAGTGCCTCAGCCGCTTGAGCCACAGGTGCTGAGCCTATTAAACATTTTCTATTGAAACATTATGGATAAGGCCAAATCTTCTGGGACCTCTGTCACAATTCTGTCCCCTTTCTTGTCCCCCTCCTGGGCTCATTTAAGTCCTGCCTCTTCCTGTTTATAAATGTGCATCAGGTGAAGCAGAGTTTTGTGTGGACTGTTTACATCAGCGGTCTCCTGCACACTTCCCGACTCGCCAGTACAAGGCCCTTCCCTTTCTCAGCACATACTCAGTACCTCCGCCTTTGAAGTGGACACCACAGCTCCCAGTTCCTCTGAAGCACATGGGATTTAGGGGTCGCCCCTCCTGCTGCCCAGGAGAACCTGCAGTGTTTGTCTCGGCTCAGAGGCTGGGCTCCGGGCTCTGTGGTGTGGGTAAGCTTTTCTGATCCCTTCCACGGCAGCACCTGGCAGCACCTGCCCAGCGCCTCCCAGGTGACCACAGTTGTGCTGACACTGGGGCGCTCTGGACGTGCCTCCGCAGTGCTCTCCTTCCCACTTTCTATCAAGTTATCATCATACCAAAGATAATTTAATAGCTGCCATTTAGGCTTTCCTTCAAAACTTATTTTAAAACTTACCTTTTCCGGCCAGTTTCTTGACCTCTGTCGGGAGGCGGAGCGCAGCGTTGCAGTCGTCGTCTACCTGGTCGCCCAGACGTGGCAAGTCCTGGCCCTGTGACTCCGAAGGCACCCTTTGAACCATCGCAGACCCCGGTCATTGAGGGCTTTAGCCCCGGTGTCTACAGCAATACAGAAAGCTTCAAGGAAAAGTTCCTTCGCAAGACCCAAGAGAACCCAGTGGTACCCATAGGTTGCCTGGGCACGGCAGCCGCCCTCACCCACGGTCTCTACTGCTCCCACCCGGGCCACAGCCAGCGCTCGCAGCTCATGCTGCGCACTCGGATCGCCGCCCAGGGCTTCACGGTCACGGCCATCTTGCTGGGTCTAGCTGCATCCGCTATGAAGTCTAGATCCTGAGCCTTCGGCCTGCCCTTGAAAACTTCTCAGATTATTCCAAGACCCAGGAGCAGCCACCAGCCCTGCCATGAAACCTAGTCCCTCCTCTCCTGCGAAAGGCGCCTATGTCAGTGGAGGAGGAACTGGCTGGTTGTCTTACCATAATCAACAGATTTTATCAGAAACCCCAGATTCTGTTCAGTTTGGATGCTGCATACTTCTATTTATGCCACACCTCCTCCACTCCCTACTTTGTAAACTCTAATCCACCTGTAGGTTGGTGAAAAAAAAAAAACAAAAAAAAAACAAAAAAAACTTACCTTTTCCAAGGATATAAAAATAATTTTCAAAAATGGAACAATCGGCACGTGAGAAACAGCCTTGAGAAAATATCTAAGCTCATGAGTGATGAAAGGGAAATAAAAGTCACTAATGGATGCCAGCTTCTGTCTGTCCTTTAATAAAAATTGTTATTTATAAGAAGAACCTATCATATTGGTGTGGGTGCAATAGAATAGGAATTTGCACTGTTACTGCTGATGGGAGTATAAATTGTGCCACCTCTTTGGAAAGTAATTCAGGAAATAGGTTATTACAAACAAGAAAAAATGATCCCCACCTTTATCCATTGCTTCCACTCCAGAAAATCTATGCAGGCTGCTCAGCCTCTTCTGCAGGGTGGCTCCACATCCCACATCCAAGAGGCCCCAGTAGGGGGTTGAATGCAGTGACCTGCCTGGCCAGGAGGCAGTGGCTACTCCCCCTGCCAGCGCTGCCCACCAGGAGGAGGGCATCCCGCTGAGCATGCCCAGCATCCCCCCTTGTCCTGAGGGGACATTCATAGGACCAACCCTTGCTTCTTTAGGCGAGGCAGGCCATATTCTTGTCCAGATGGCAGGGGGTTTGGTCTAAGTCCAGTCTTCTCAAGGAGCCAGTCAAGTATTGTGAGGACCAGGATTTCTTCTACAGATGTCCTGTTGGGAGAAGCTGCCTCAAATACACCTCTCCCACTGAGGCATTAAAGGAGGGGCCATGTGCCTTGGAGCAGGTCCCTCAACTAACGAGCATTGCAGGCTGGTTTAGGGGGCTGGTGCTTCTTGGTGTCCAAATATCCACGGGGGAGGGGGGGGGAGGGTGGTCAGAAGCTCAGCGCCTTTGTCATGCAGAAAGTCCAATTCAGGGAAACATCTCAAAACCTCCTGTGGTAATTAAGGGAGAGGATTATATGGGGGGGGGGGGTCATTGAAATTTGTTCAGTATGGGTTGGTTATACCCTGCAGTTCCAGGGACAGAACAAAGATGACTTGTGTGAAAAGGACTCAGTTTTAACGTTTCAAGGGGATTTATGTTAGAGCAATTAATGGAGCATGTATTTCATTATACTTTATGAATTAGTAAGCATATTCATTTAATAACATATCTGCATTCAATAGCCAAAATTCAGGAAAAAGGCAACTTTCATTGAAAAAAAAAACCCTGTGTGTGTAGCTGAGTGCAGTGGCTCACTTCTGTAATCCCAGCACTCTGGGGAGCTAAGGCGGGTAGGTTACTTGAGCTCAGGAGTTTGAGACCTGCCTGAGCAAGAGCAAGACCTCGTCTCTATTAAAAATAGGAAAACTAGCAGGGCATAATAGTATATGTCTATAGTCCCAGCTACTCCGGAGACTGAGGCGAGAGGCAAATTCTTCTCAAGCCCAAGAGTTTGAAGTTATTGTGAGCTATGATGCCATGGCACTCTGCCCAAGGCAATAGGGTGAGATTCTGGCTCTAAATAAATAAATAAATAAATAAATAAAAATTTGTATAGGAATGTTTATAGCATCATTATTTATAGAAGCCAAAAAGTGGAAATAACCCAAAGTCCATCAAGTGAAGAATGGATTAAGAAAATGTTATCCATAATGTCTCCATAAAACTGTGTATTACACAGCTGTGAACAGGAATGCAGCATTGATACACACTGTAAGCAGATGAGACATAATGAAACATTATGCTCAGTGAAGGAAACTGTAAATGTTTAGAACAGGCAAATCCAAAGGGACAGAAAAAAATAGATTAATGGCTTCCAGGGGCAAGGAGAGGGGAGATATAAGTAGGTGCTAATGGCTATGGGGCTTCTTTTTGGAGAGATGGAAATGTCTTGGGTTAGATAGTGGTGGTGTTGCATTACTTTGTGAATATACTAAAAGCCACTGAATTGTAAACATTAAAATTGTTACTTTTAGGTGTGTAGATTATATATCAATTAAAAATAAAACCCTATTGCTAACATCACAGTGAAAGATTGAATGCATTTCACCTAAGATCAAGAACAAAGTGAGAATGTCCATTCTCACCACTTCTGTGTTAGTCGCTGTTTGCATTGTTATAAAGGAAACACCCAAGGCGGGGGAATTTATAAAGAAAGGTGCTTTTCTTGGCTCACGATTCTGCGGACCATACAGGAAGCATCTCTATAGCATCCACCTCTGGTGAGGATTTCAGGAAGCATCTCTATCTCACCTCTGGTGAGGATTTCAGGGAGCTTCTAATCAAGGTGGAAGAGACATGGGAGCCAGGGACGCCACACGGTGGGAGAAGGAGCTGCTCTGATATGAACTAACAGAGGAGAATTCACTCATTACTAAGGGGAGGGAGCCAAGCCATTCTTGAGGGACTCTCCCCATGAAGCAAACATCTCCCACCAGGCACCACCTCCAACATGGGGCTGGGGGATCAAATTTCAACATGAGATTTGCAGGAGCCTAACACCCACAGCATACACCGCACCTGCACCTTCTATCCCACATCATACTGGCGGTTCTAGCCAGTGCAGTAGTCAAGAAAAAGAACTAAGAGGCATACAAATTGGAAAGGAAGACGTAAAAGTTCATTTTGCAATGATATGATTGTTTATGTGGAAAACTCAAAGAACTACTAGAACCAACAAGTGAGTTGAGGAAGGTCACAAAGTATAAGGTCAGTGCACACACAGCAATGGTATTTCTATATACTGGTGATGAATGATTAGAAATTGAAAATTTTTAAGTGTCATGTCAAAAGAATGAAAAGGTAACTCACAGAATGGGAGAAAATATTTGTAAATTATATATCTAATAAGAAAATAATATACAGAATATATGAAGAACTCCTGGCTGGGCACAGTGGCTCACACTTGTTCTCCCAGCACTTTGTGAGGCTGAAGTGGGAGGATCACTTGAGGCCAGGAGTTTAAGACCAGCCTGGACAATACAGCAAGACCCCCCTCTCTAAAAATAAAAAATAAAACTTAATCAGGCATGCCTGTAGTCCTAGCTAGTCAGGAGGCTGAGCTGGAAGGATTGCTTAAGCCTAGGAATTGGAAGGGCAGTGAGCTGTGATCATGCCACTGTACTTCTGCCTGAGTGACAGATGAGGTCTTTGTTGGGGTGAGGGGAAACTTGCCCTTTCTCCTGAAAGTTTGCTGAAAGATCAACTCACAATTAAGACAGATTAATAAGAGAAAAGATTTGTTTACTGTGTGCACAGGGAGAAATCACAGAGTGAGAACCCAGTTTTCCAAAGGAGTTTAGATATCTTTATACAAGGCTTGTAGGGGAAAGGGAGGAAATTGAGTATTGCAGGGTGTACAAATGAATGGGAGAGAAATAGATTGACGTGTAGATTAACCTGGGAGACAGATGTTTATGACCTAAAGAATTTGGGCCAGGTCTACGTACATTCCCGACACTCATTTCTGAAATATTTTGGAATAATAGGAAGAAGGAAGGGGAGTTAATTGTCCCATTTGATCCTCTGATCAGGCCAGTCCAGTTTATGAAGACAGACGGAGGGCCTCCTGCCATGTTTCCTGCCGTGTTTCCTGACGTGAATGGCTTCAATTTAAAATATTCTTTGTACCAAGGGCTCATATTTTGTGGTGAAATTTCCCTAGCTCTTTCACCTTTATGAAAAAAACACACAAAACAAAACAAAACAAAAAACCTCCCTCAGGAGTTGGTGGTTGCAGTGAGCTATGAGGAAACAAACATACAAGAAAAATCCCCCCAATAGCAAAAATACCCAAACAACCCAATTCAAAAGTTGGGGAGGACTTAAAGAGCTCTTCCCACCCCCCAAAAGATAAGCAAATGGCCCATAAACACATGAAAAGATGCTCAACATCAGTCAACAGGTAAATGCAAATCAAAATCAGAATGAAATACTACTTTACTCACACTAGGAAGGTAATTTCCAAAAGAAAGAAAATAACAGGTGTTGGTGAATATGTGTAGCAATTAGATCCCACAGTGCATGCCTGATGGAAATGTAAAATGATGCAGTCATTGTGAAAAAGAGTTTGGTGATTCTTTAAAAAGTTAAGCAGAATTACCATGTGATTCAGTAATTTCACTTTTATATATCCAAATGCAAAAAGCCGGGACTCAAATGAATGCTCATATACCAGTATTCATTACAGCACTAGTCATAAGAGTCAAAAGGTGAAAACAACTCAAATGTCCATCAACAGATGAATGGATAAACAAAATATGGCATTTCCACACAATGGAATGGTATTCTATTTTTATTTTATTTTATTGTTTTTATTTATTTATTTTTTTGGAGATGGAGTCTCACTATGTCGTCCTTGGTACATGTGCTGGCGTCACAGCTCACAGAAACCTCAAAATCTTGGGCTCAAGCAATTCTCTTGCCTCTGCTTCCCAAGTAGCTGGGACTACAGTTTCCCTCCACAATGCCCTCCACAATGCTTGTCTATTTTTTGGTTGCAGTTGTCATTGTTATTTAGTTGGCCTGGGCCTGTCTCAAACCTGCCAGCCTTGGTGTATGTGGCTGGTGCCCTACCTACTGAGTTACAGGCCCTGAGCTGGTATTCTATTTTTTAAAATGTAATTTTTTTTTCAGACAGAGTCTCAAGCTGTCGCCCTGGATAGAGTGCCGTTGCATCACAGCTCACAGCAACCTCAAACTCCTGGGCTTAAGAGATTCTCTTGCCTCAGCCTCCCAAGTAGTTGGGACTACAGGTGCTCACCACAACACCCGGCTATTTTTTGGTTGTAGTTGTTATTGTTGTTTGGCGGGCCCAGGCTAGCTTCAAACCCGCCAGCTCTGGTGTATGTGGCTGGTGCCCTAGCCACTGAGCTACAGGCACCGAGCCTAAAAATGTAATTTTGATACTTTCTACAACATGGATAAATCTCGAGGATATTATGCCAAGTATAATTTAAAACATCACAAAAAGACAAACACTGTATGATTCCACTTACATGAGGTGCCTAGAGTACTCAAATTCACAGAGACAGAAGTGGGGTAGGCATCAGGAATAGGGTGCTGTTGTTTGTGGGAACAGAGCTTCTGTTTGGAATGATGAAAAAGTTCTAGAAATGGGTGGTGGTGGTGGTTGCACAATAATGTGAATGTAATTCATTGTGACTGCCAGTCACCTGCACACTTACAGTGGTTAAAATGGTAAATTTTATATTATGTCTATTTTACCACAATAAAAAGAAACAGTAACAACAATAGGAATATTTGGATTGCAATCTAACAAAATATGTGTAAGATCTGTATTCTGAAAACCACAAAACACTGATAAATGAAATCAAGAAAGAGATAAACAAATGGAGACAGACACTGTGTTTGTGGGGTCATTATTGTTCAGTATTGTTAAGATGCCTGTTCTCTCCAAACTGATGTATAGAGTGAATGTAACCTCAATCAAAATTGTAGCAGGAATTTTTTCTTTTAGAAATCAACAAATTTGGGGTGGTGCCTGTGGCTCAGTGAGTAGGGCACTGGCCCCATATAACGGAGATGGCAGGTTCAAACCCAGCCCCGGCCAAAAACTACAAAAATAAATAAATAAATCAACAAACTGATTCTAAACTTTACATGAAAAGGCAAAGGAGCCAAAGAATTCTGAAAAAGAACTAAGTTGAAGGACCTACTCTAGCTGATTTCAAGTCTTCGTATTAGTATAAAGCTATAGTAATTGAGACAGTGGTATTTGTTGAAAGGATAGATGCACAAATCAAAGTGGAATGGACTCGAGAGCTCTGAAACAGACCTGTGCATTGATTTTCTACGAAGTATAAAGACGTATCAATAATAAAAAAATAGTCTTTTCAACAAATGGTGCTGGAACACTGAATATTCATATGAAAAAATGAACTTTGCTCCATACCTTTTACCACATGTGAATTTTATTTAGGAGGGATCATAAACCTAAATATACAACATAAAATTGCAAAATTTCGAGAAGTTTAAATAAGACAAAAATGTTTTTGACCTTGGATTAGGCATCGATGTCTTAGCTATGATACTAAAGCCATGATCCATAGAAGGAAAGTGAATAAAGTTCAATTACAGCAAATTAATAATGTTTGCTCTTGCAAAGGCATTGTGAGGAGGATGAAAAGACAAGCCACAGATTTGCAGAAAATATTTGCAGATTACATATCTGATAAAGTATCTGTATGTAGTATATATAAGGAATTCTAAACTCTCTGATAACAAAATAACCCAATATAAAACAGGGAAAACTGGCAGTGCCCATAGATCAGTGGGTAAGGCACTGGCCACATACATGAGGCTGGCAGGTTTGAACCTGACCTGGGCCAGCGAAAAAACAATAATGACAACTGCAACAAAAAAAATAGCCAGGCATTGTGGCAGGCACCTATACTCCCAGCTACTTGGGAGGCTAAGGCAGAAGAATCAAAGCACAAGAGTTTGAGGTTGCTGTGAGCTGTGATGCTACAGTACTCTACCCAGGGTGACAGCTTGAGACTCTGTCTTGAAAAAACAAACAAACAAACAAAAAAAAAAACAGGGAAAACTAATGAAGATAATACTTGTGTAAATAAGCACATGAGAAAATGAACAACATTATTATTCACTAGAGAAATACAAATTAAATTTATAAAAAGATATCATCACCCTTTAGGATGTATAAAACCCAAAAATTAAAAAAAAGGACAATACCAAGTACTGTCAGTTGCCTAGCAACTAGAACTCTGATGAATTGCTAGTGCAAATGCAAATAGGACAAGAGTTTGGTAGTTTCTTATAAAGTTAAATGTTCAGGTCTGTAATCCTAACACTCTGGGATGCTGAGCCAGGTGGATTGCTAGAGCTTGTGAGTTTGAGACCAGCCTGAGCAAAATGCGATACCCTGTCTCTACTAAAAATATAAAAATTGAGGGTGGCGCCTGTGGCTCAGTGGGTAGGGCGCCAGACCCATATACGGGGAGAGGGGAGGTGGTGGGTTCAAACACGGGCCCCAGCCAAACTGCAACAAAATATAGCTAGGCATTGTGGTGGGTGCCTATAGTCCCAGCTACTCAGGAGAGACTAAGGCAAGAGAATTGCCTAAGCCCAGGAGTTGGAGGTTGCTGTGAGCTGTGATGCCATGACATTCTACCAAGGGAGATAAAGTATAACTCTGTCTCAAAAAAAAAAAAAAAAAAAAAAAAATATATA
>CAUYPK010128538.1:0-29554 GCA_963574355.1 Loris lydekkerianus
GAGGTAAAGATGGAATTAGAATTTCAAAGGTTAATTCAAAGGTTGTCTCAAGAATTCAATGAATTCAAAGACAAAATCACCAAAGATTTTGACACATTGAGGCAAGAACTTGCAGCCCTCAAAGATCTGAGAAATACAGTAGAATCCCTCAGTAACAGAATGGTGCAGGTGGAAGACAGGATCTCTGACATTGAAGACAAAGCTTTTGAACACTCCCAAATCCTCAAAGTGGAAGAGAATAATGGACCACTCCCTGAGAGAATTGTGGGACCACTCCAAAAGAGCAAATATTCACCTTATAGGAATCCCTGAAGGAGAAGAGGTTGCTTTGAAAGGCCCAGATGCTCTAGCTTAGATGCTCTACTCCAAGAGATAATAGAGAAAAACTTCCCAAACATGGTAAGAGATTCTGAAATCCAGATAGGAGACAGTTTCAGAACCCCAGCACAACTCAACCCAAATAAAACATCTCCTACTCACATTATAATTAACTTTGCCAAAGCTAATATGAAGGAGAAAATTCTGCAAGCAGCCAGACATAAGAAAACCATAACTTACAAGGGGAAGAATATTAGAATGACTGCAGATCTCACTGCTGAAACCTTTCAAGCCAGAAGAGGGTGGTCATCAACTTTTAATCTCCTAAAACAAAATCACTTTCAACCCAGGATCCTGTATCCAGCTAAACTGAGTTTTATTTATGATGGAGAAATTAAATATTTTAATGGCATTCACTTGTTGAAGAAATTTGCCATAACTAAACCAGCTCTCTAGGATATTCTCAGACCCATCCTCCACTATGATAAGCACAATGTTCTACCATCAAAGTAAACTCACTCAGAAACTTTTGACCAACCTCCAACTTCCACAGTGGAAAAAGGATTAAAAATGTCCACTAGACTTTTGAAAAACTCAATACCCAAAATACTACCAGGCTCATCAATACTCTCAATTAATGTGAATGGCTTCAATTGTCCTCTAAAGGGCACAGGTTAGCTGACTGGATACAAAAACTCAGGCCAGATATCTGCTGCATACAAGAATCTCATCTTACCTTAAAAGATAAATATAGACTCAGAGTGAAGGGATGGTCATCTATAATTCAGGCAAATGAAAATCAGAAAAAAAGCAGGTGTGGCAATTATATTTGCAGATGCCATAGGCTTCAAACCAACAAAAGTAAGGAAAGATAAGGATGGTCACTTCATATTTGTTAAGGGTAACACTCAACATGATGAAATTTCAATTATTAACTTTTATGCACCCAACCAGAATGCACCTCAATTTATAAGAGAGACACTAACAGACATGAGCAACTTTATTTCCATCAGCACTATAAGAGGCAGAGATTTTAACACCCTGTTGGCAGTGTTGGATAGATCCTCCAATAAGAAACTATTAAAGAAATGTTAGACTTAAACTTAACCATTCAACAATTAGTTTTAACAAACATTTACAGAACATTTCATCCTAACAAAACTAAATACACATTCTTCTCATCAGCCCATGGAACATACTCCAAAATTGATCACATTTTAGATCACAAGTCTAACTTCAGCAAATTTAAAAGAATAGAAATTATTCCTTGCATCTTCTCGGACCATCATAGAATAAAAGTTGAACTCAGTAACAACAGGAATCTGCATACTCATACAAAATCATGGAAACTAAATAACCTCATGCTGAATGACAGATGGGTCATAGATGAGATTAAGAAGGAAATTACCAAATTTTTGGAACAAAACAATAAAGGAGAGACAAATAACAAGAAGATCTAGGATACTGCAATTGCAGTCCTAAGAGTGAATTTTATAGCATTGCAAGCCTCTCTCAAAAGAACGGAAAGAGAGGAAGTCAACAACTTAATGGAACATCTCAAGCAACTGGAAAAGAAAGAACATTCCAACCCCAAACCCAGCAGAAGAAAATAAATAACTAAAATTAGAGCAGAATTAAATAAAATTGAAAATTAAAAAATTATAAAACAGATCAATCAATCAAAAAGTTGGTTTTTTGAAAAGTCAATAAAATAGATAAACCTTTGGCCAACCTAACCAGAAATAAAAGATTTAAATCCCTAATTTCATCAATCATAAGTGATAAAGGCCAAATAACAACAGGCTCCTTAGAAATTCAAAAAAACTTTAATGAATATTACAAAAAAACTCTATTCTCAGAATTATGAAAATCTGAAGGAAGTAGACCAATACTTGGAAACACAACACCTTCCTAGACTTAGCCAGAATGAAGTGGAAATGTTGAACAAGGCCTATAGCAAGTTCTGAAATAGAATCAACTATAAGAAATCTCCCCAAATTGAAAAGCCCAGGACCAGATGGCTTCACATCAGAATTCTACCAAACCTTTAAAAAGGAACTAGTGCCTATATTATTTAACCTTTTCCAAAACATAGAAGAAGAAGGAATACTTCCCAACACATTCTATGAAGCAAATATCACCCTGATCCCCAAACCAGGAAAAGACCCAACAAGCAAAGAAAAGTATAGACCAATATCTCTAATGAATATTGATGCAAAAATATTCAATAAAATTCTATCAAACAGAATCCAGTAAAACATGAAACAAATTATACATCATGACCAGGTGGGTTTCATCCCAGCATCCCAAGGATGAATCAATGTATGTAAATCTATAAAGATAATGCATCACATAAATAAAATAAAAAAATAAAGATCATATGATTCTCTCAATTGATGCAGAAAAATCTTTTGATAATATCCAGCATCCTTTCTTGATCAGAACGCTTAAGAAAATAGGTATAGAAGGAACATTTCTTAAACTGATAAAGGCCATCTACAGCAAACCCACAGCCAATATTGTATTGAATGGAGTAAAATTGAAATCATTTCCACTCAGATCAGGAACCAGGCAAGGTTGCCCATTGTCTCCACTGCTCTTTAACATTGTAATGGAAGTCTTAGCCATTGCAATCAGGCAATAGAAAGCAATCAAGGGTATCCAAAGAGGATCAGAGGAAATCAAACTGTCACTCTTCACAGATGATATAATTGTATATCTGGAAAACACCAGGCACTCAAGTACAAAACTCCTATGGTAGAAGTAATCCAGGAATACAGCAGCATCTCAGGATACAAAAAAATACTCACAAATCTGTAGCCTTTATATATACCAACAATAGTCAAGGTGAAAAAACAATCAAGGACTCTATTCCCTTTACAATAGTGCCAAAGAAGATGAAATATCAAATAGTGTACCTAACAAAGGATGTGAAAGATGTCTATAAGGAGAACTATAAAACTCTGAGAAAAGAAATAGCTGAAGATGTTAACAAATGAAAAAATATACCATGCTCATGGCTGGGAAGAATCAACATTGTTAAAATGTCTATACTACCCAAAGCAATCTACAGATTTAACGCAATCCCTGTTAAAGCACCTCTGTCATACTATAAAGATCTGGAAAAATTAGTACTTCATTTTATATGGAAACAGAAAAAACCTGAAATAGCCAAGACATTATTCAGAAATAAAAACAAATCAGAAGGAATCACACTACCAGACTTCAGACTATACTATAAATCTATAGTGATCAAACCAGCATGGTACCGGCACAAAAGTAGAGAGATAAATGTATGGAACAGAATTGAAAACCAAGATATAAACCCAGATACTTATTTTCATTTGATCTTTGATAAGCCTATCAAAAATATAAATTGGGGGAAAGATTCCCTATTTAACAAATGGTGCTGGGTAAATTGGCTGGCGACTTGTAGAAGATGGAAACTGGATCCACACCTTTGTCCTCTAACAAAAATTGACTCTGACTGTTTAAAGGACTTAAACTTAAGACATGAAATTGTACAAATTTTTGGAGAAAGTGCAGGGGAAGCACTTGAAAAAAATTGGCCTGGGAGAATGTTTTATGAGGAGGACACCCCAAGCAATCGAAGCAACATCACAAATACATGACTGGGATCTGATCAAAGTAAAAAGCTTCTGCACTGCCAAGAACACACTAAGTAAAGCAAATAGAAAGCCCTCAGAATGGGAGAGGATTTTTGCAGATTGTATTTGCAACAACAGTCTAATAACTAGAATCCACAGAGAACTCAACTGATTAATAAGAAAAGAACAAGTGATCCCATTTCATTATAGGAAAGAGACATGAACAGAAGCTTCTCTGAAGAATGCAGGCACATGGTATACAGACACATGAAAAAATGCTCATCATCTTTAATCATCAGAAAAATGCTAATCAAAACCACTTTGAGATATCATCTAACTCCAGTAAGAGTAGCCCACATCACAAAATCCCAAAACTACAAATGTTGGCGTGGATGTGGAGAAAAGGGAACACTTTTGCATGCTGGTGGGAATGCAAGCTAGTACATTCCTTTTGGAAAGAAGTTTGGAGAACACTCAGGGATCTAAATGTAGACCTGCCATTTGATCCTGCAATTCCCTACTAGGTATATATCCAAAAGACCAAAAATCACTTTGCAACAAAGATATTTGCACCAGATTGTTCATTGCAGCCCAATTCATAATTGCCAAGTCATGGAAGAAGCCCTAGTGCCCAATGACCCATGAATGGATTACTAAATTGTGGTATATGTACACCATGGAATACTATGCAGCATTAAAAAAGATGGAGACTTTACCTCTTTTATGTTTACATGGATGGAGCATTCTTCTTAGTAAAGTATCTCAGGAATGGAAAAAAAATATCCAATGTACTCAGCACTATGATGAAACCAATTTATAATCACTCACACTTTCATATGAAAGATGAATCACAACTATAGCTCAGGATGAAAGAAGGAAGGCGAGGCGAATGGGAATGGAGGGGTGGTTTCATAGAGGGAGAGTTAATGGTAGGAGCACACCTATGAAGCATATTGCACAGATACAAGTCAAATCTATCAAGTATAGAACACAAATGTCTTAACACTGTGATTAAGTAAATGAGGTGAAAGCTATGTTAATTAGTAGGATGTAAGCACTCCACTTTGTACAAATAATCAACACATTGAATCCCACAAAGGCATAAATGTATTCATGATCTATATATATATGACTTAATAAAAAAAAAAAAAGAAAGAAAAACAACAACAACAGAGAAACCAAAAGTACCCAAGCCCAAGGCTACACAGGAGACCAGCAAGAGAAGACAGGGCTTGGAATGTGTGCATGCACAGAGCAGGGTGGAGAGCAACTTGGGGAAAATCAAGGATGGGAACTAACACGGGAAACCTGAGGAAATTACCAAGAATAGAGCTTGAGACCCTGGTGGTTTTCATTAGCCAGCAACAGTAAGGGACAAGGTGGGATGGCTGAGTTTAAAGGCACAATGTTAAAGCACACACCTGCAGCAGCTGAGGGCATTGCTGGGGTTTTATGTCAATGGAAATAATGTGTCTTTGAAAAATATTATTGCCTCCCAGCAACCTCCTACTTTTCTGATCAGCCCTGCCTTTCATGAGGAAAATGATAAACCGCATCTTTCTTCTTTCACATTCCTCTGAAGGAACTGGGATGGTCTTGGGCAGGAGGCAGACTCTTTCATCCCTGAATTTGCATCACAAGTTCCAAGCCACACTGGTAATCTCTGCTACTCCCAGGAGGATGAAGTTGGGCAGTTTCTACCTGCCCTGCAATTTCCATTCTATGTAAAGTCAAGCTTGTAACTGCCTCTAGTCAATCCTGTGAGTAATGAGACTTCTAGGGGAAAAAAATACTAGCGTTAAGCTTTTTAAACAGACTCTGGACTAGAATGCTGTTCTCACCCCCAAAGCAGCTTCTCTCCTGAAAATAATTTGCAAAGGGTGATCTCTGACAGCATGTCTTCTGGGTGGTCTCAACACACTGGTCCACTGCCCTGATGCCTAGAAAGTTCTCCACCCTGCCCACACAGACAGAAGAAGGGTTGGAGCTATCGGGGCAGGACCACACTTCCCTTACAAGCCATGCCCAAGGGCAGGACCTCACTGTCCTCTCTTGGCCAAACTCTGCAAACCAGCCTTCAGCTTAGCTTAGCCTCTCTTGCAGTGGAGAACCATCGGAAGGAGTGCGCAGCTGAACACAGGCTCCCACAGCTATCCTCAGACAAAATAGCCTTGCAATAGCAAGTAAAATTTAAAAAAAAGAAAAGAAAAGAAATTGATTCAGAGAAATTCCAGAGTTCCAGAAATTCTGCAATGCACTAAGGTAAGCTGTACTGTCATTCAATGTGAATTCACCTAGAGAGCAGTTATCAGCACACTCATAAGTAACCTCAGCTCCCAGGTGGTCAGCTTGTCACCTCAATCCCCAGAATATAGTCCCCAGAACCAGGAAGAACCCAGCTCTTCAAATATCCCTTTAGCTCATTGCTCCTCTTCCTGCCACCCCACCCAAAACATATCTTTTAAGAACTTTGATTTAAGTTATAATAAAAAATAATAAATATTTAGTACAGAAAATTTGAAAAGTTTGAAGAAGATTTTTTAATTACCCCTAAGGCTGCCACCTAGAGAAAATGATTGTTAATATTTTGGTGTGTTTACTTCCAGACTTTCATGTGATGTTAGTTAGGAACAGACAGGTGTGTATATAATTCAGTACAATAAAGATAGAATTTAGAAAATTAAGTCCACAATGTATGGACACAGTTTGAGCTCTGTAATCATCTGCTTGGGAGTAAACCCTAATTCCACCTCTTGCTATCTTTATCTAAGCTGTAACAGTTAATATAGGACCTACATCAGAAGGTTGTTGTACGGAACAAATGAAATAATATAGAAAGCTCTTATAACAGGGCCTAGCATATGTGGGATGAATATAGAGAGTTGGTAGTACTATTGTTGCCGTTATTGGTTGTGTTTTGCTTTTTTTTTTTTTTTTTTTACACTATACACATTTTTTTTTTTCAGCACTTCTGAGGCAGTTTACAGGAATGACTCACTGCTCGTGAGTCCCAATCGATGCAGCATTGTCAAATCTAGGACCTTGTCCAGATTGATACCACTCTCATCAAACGCGCTGACCTTGCAGGCATCTTTGTATGAGAGGCTGGTGTGACAGGATGGCGGGGGCCAGCTCAAATACCTGGAGGGGCAAAGGAAGGTTGTGGAGGTTGCCGCCAAGCCAGCATCACAGCTGTCCTCAATTACCACAAACAGATGTTGGCAGCCCAACTCATTAGAAATGCAATCCAATCACCTTGGCAGTCTAATCGTCTCGCTAGAAACTCTGGAGATAGGAAGGCTCTGCACTCCCAATTCCGGTGGTTAGGTCAACAAAAGTCACCCTCCCTGTCCCCAAGCAAAAGGCTTCTCATGGCAAATCTCCACCAGGATTAGAGAAGTAGTTCTCAACTGAGGTCAATTTTATTCCCCATCAGATATTTGGCAATAACTGGAGACACTTTTGTTTGTCACAACTTGAAGGGAGAGGAGGCTGCTACTGGAATCTAATAAGCAGAGTCCAGGGATGCTGCTAAACATCCTGCAGTGCCCAGGACAGTCCCCACAACGGAGGATTTTCTAGCATAAAATGTCCATTGTGCCAAAACTGAGAAACCCTAGACTAACAACTCCAACTGCATAAGTTAAATAAAGGCCCTGAAGTTAAAAGAGGAAAATGCCTGGCCCCGGTGAAGTAGGCGGTCCTGAAGGTTTACAACAAAGACCACAGAAGCAAGCAGAGAGGGTGTAATTATGAGATAAGGCAATGACATTTTCTATACGTTTTCTTCAAAGTCCCCATGACCCAGTGAGATCATTATTTTGGTCTCAGAATGTCTAGCAAGACATTATTTTTCAGACTGCTGATGAATCTAGCTATTACTGTATTGCCACAAAAACATGATAGTCATTCCTCGGTATATGAAGGGGATTGGTTTCACGACCCTGGAAATAACAAAATCCACAAATGCTCAAGTCCCACACATCCTCCTGTATACTATAAATCATCTCTAGATTATTTATACTACTTAACACAATGAAAATGCTATAGAAATAATTTTATACTACCATATTTTTTAGTGTTGTATTATTATTATTGTTGGGTTTTTTTGGTTTCCCCAACTCCCAGTTGGTTGAATCTGTAGACAGCCCACAAATACATAGGGCTGACTGTATTTTATTAGTCCTGAAATCTAAACTAGGATTTAGGACCCACACTAATGAGATGTATACTCAATATTTGCTTGTCCCCTACACTGCCCTTGTACCAACACCTAGAAACTGCGGGTAGTTGGATGGCATAGTACCACAGGAAATATCCTTCTGAGGTTCAAACCACAACTAGAAAATAGATAAAGTTAATACAACAGTGCCATCTAGTGAGTGGTGAGAATCTCAAATGAGCACGGATCTCTTCGGTCTCTCAAACCTCAGACCTAGGCATTTTACCCAAACCAGTGCAGATGGGAATGCTATTAAATGAAATTATATAATGTAATCATCGGCCTTTTTAAGATTCCCTCCATGTGATTTCATATGACCAAACTTAGGAGGAAATCTTAATGTAGGCCATGTAAATAAAAAGAAGAAATTAGAAATCTATTATTTTCTCTATCAAATGTTAAATAACAAGAATCTAGCACTCGTTAGTAATGAACTCTGCAACAGACTCCAGTCTCCTAATGCTAAGATCAGTATCCTCTTTGTGACTCTGGTGGCTCAGCCTCAGACACCAGGTACTCCCAGCTCTGTGTTTAGTGCCTGGGTGACCTAGGACAGGTGAAACTTCTCTGACCTTCCGTTTCTCCATCTGTAAAATGCAATGGTGCTATAATAATACCCATTCATAGGGAGATGGTAAGTACTAAATAAGGTACTTTAGGAAAAATGAGTAACACATGGTAGCGGTTAATTCTCTTTTGTAGCCCACTACTGTCCTTTATCTGCTTGTTTACCAAATGAGAATGAAATGTCTGTTTCTTTAAAAATCTGGCATTTGAAGTTTACTCAATAAATATTGAGTCCGTACTGTGTGCTATGCACCATTCTAAGTTCAGAAAATGGGCAAGTCTCCTCCCTGTTGGAACAAATATGCAATTTGAAAGGATCTTGGAAAAAATAATACAAAATCATGACATAATGAGAGATTGCAGTCTGTTTTAGATATGTCTCAGGATGGATTTTAATTGACCTTACAAGAGGAGGAAGACAGGTGATGGACACATATTGAAATTAAGGAATATACGTGCTGCTTTCCTTAGATACAGAAGGAGCAGTCGCCAGGTTGTTGTCTAATCAAGTCACCTCTCACAAAAAAAAAAAAAAAAAAAAAGCTGACAGCATGATCTGGAGGAAAAGGAGGTGTTCACTCCCCAAGGTGGGTGGCCTATGCCCTTGACTAAGCCCTCCGGAGAATCTCCCCCAGCAACCTGTCCATCACCATTCCAGGCCTGGGTCTCTGATTCAGGACCATGCTGCCTGCCGGAAGAAATAAAAATCAGGATGCACCTCTGGATTTTTCTCCTCTTCCTCTCCTGTTTCTCTCAGGAACCTCGACACCCTTCTTGGGATGGCTCAATACTGTATGTAAACAGCAGCACTGTCAGTGTTCTGATTTATCTGGTTTATCGGTCTGAGTGGAGCTAGTCTCCACTGCACTTCAGCTCTGCACTTCCCAGAGCCAAATCTCAACTGCCTGCCGAGATCTGCCAGCCAGCTGATGTTAGTACTTTCCAAAGTTATACAATACCAAAAATTTTAATTTTTCTCTGAAAATTTTTATTTATAGCTTTATAACCCTATACTTTGAGTGATACAAAGTTAAACAAGTTTCTTTTTGAAGGGCTTTCCAGAGTCCTCAATATCCTTAGAAGAATTATGAATTTCAGATGTACTGCAGTGCATACTATATTTCACAAAATTATTTGGCAGTGGAATCCCTTGTACAGAGTTACTCATGGAAATATACTTTGCAGAAAGGTTTATTTCAGATCTATCTGATGCCTGTTCTTACTTCATACTTTGCTAGAACCTGAATGTTTTGTGTAGCTTTTCCTAATGCATCATAGACCCACTCCCCTTGTTCCCTTATCCAATCAATTAATATTCCCCCTGTCTTCTCACACTACCCTCTGTAAATATTTATATCACTGCCTCACTGACACTTTGGTGCCCTTAATTGCTTTTGTGTTTGTCCCTTTTTAATTTATTGGAGGCCCCTTCACAACAGGAGCCTTGCTTATAAAGCAAGGTCCCAAGGAAACTCAGGCAAATCCCTGCTGCTTACACTCTCTGTGGCACTTGGTAGACATTTAATGCAGGAGAGGGAGAGAACGGAGAAGAGGATAGAGTTGACTCTGATTAGAAAGATTACTACAGTCCTGGAACACTATTCCTGTGATGCACATACTAAAAACCCCCATTTAAGCTTTATGCAAGGTATTCATGCAACAAAAACCTTTGTACCCGCTTACTATTTCAAAATTTTAACAAAGAAAGAAAGATCATAGTCCCAGTTCCACAATTTAACTTTTGTTTTGACCAATCACAACCTCTTGGAGCCTCATTTCCATCTCAGCAAAACAAGGCTAAAAGTCTTCTCCCTGTTCTCCTGCTAGGACTGATGGAAGGCCCTGATGAGATCATCAGTACTAGCTCAACATGTAACTAGAGAGTCCCAGACCAAGACGAGAGGGTGTCATCGTTAGCATCGAGCTGAAACATCCCCTCATGCCTTCCCCTAAGACACAAGAGCATAGTGCCCAAAGTGAGATGGATGAACACATCCTCCATGGGCTCCGAGCTGGACAGGTATGCTCAGTTCCCAAAATAATGCCTCTTCCTGAATTCTAGAACTTAAAATTTCTATAACACAAGAGAGATTTTTTAATTCACATGAGATATATTTTACATACTTTAAAAATCGTTAAATTATTACTATCAAGCTCTTACTGGAAGAAATTTCAAAAGAGGAGAATTCTGAGTCTTGAAAAATGAGGTAAAGAGAATTATCTGCATGCATATATGCATGTGTGTGTGTGTATTTAAAAATTGGGTTTTGTTAAATAAAAATTAAGTTGGGAGCCACAAAGGGAAATACTACTTTCTTCAAAATGCTACTTAGGGGAAGGTTCAGATTAAAATAGCTTTTATTGAATATCTACACAACAGAAAATAAACCAATATTCTCAAACAACTTGTAAGCATATTTGTTGACAGCCAATAACTCTAGCCACGGGCAAATCGAATTGGAAGACCAGACACCTGACCTAACCCTGAATTCAACTGGAAAAAAATAAAACATAGACTTTATGTCTAAATAAAGGACTTAAGAAATAAGGCATTTTTGTATGTAAACAGAAATAGTGTACCCACTTTGTAGCTCCAGAGGAGTGCTACAAGGCTATGCCTTATTATCTGATTATTTAAAGGCAAGTCATTTCGTAACTTTTTTGTTGTTGTTGTTAGTAAATTCTGTCCAGTTAGGATGAGGCCATCAATGCATTGTTGTGATTTTCAGAAAGTGAGAACTAGGCAGCGGTCACAATCAGGTGCACAGATTTCTCCCAATTACTGCCCCCAATTATTTCAACACCTATTGCTGACCTATTTAATCTCCTTCTCCTGGCCTGACAGCTCACATGCAGGAAGAATGCCAGCTAATGCACTGCTCAGTAGAGTGCAGGTCCAACTTAAATAATTAGAAGCCTATTTCATTTCTTCTCTCCCTCTTGTAAGTGCACTTAAAGGAAGGTGCATGCCCATACTCAATGCCTTTAACTTGTTGGGGGATAATTTATTGACCTTGTTGGAGCCCCTTTCCTTACCAGCTGCTCTCTGTCTGTCCCCTAGGACACGGAGAATAATTTAAAGCTATTGAATGATAATCAATAAGCAAGGGTCATCTCTATTGCCTGGCTTAAAGGTCTTTGATCTAGTAAATCATCAATTACTGCCACTGCCTGTATTAGCCTTCCCATTAACCGCATGACCTGAACTGGTCCTCTTATTCTTTAAGTAGATGAGGACAGCTGTTTCTGCTGATGAAGTGAGTCTGCAGTTCACTTGGACTTGGGGCCTATCTTCAAATGCATAGTGACTTCCCTGCTCTCTTCAAGCATTTAGAAATTTCTTTCCATTTGGCAAAAACCTGAGTCATCATTCTATTGCTTATCAAGGGGGTGTCCATATGTGTCCCTTTCATCTATTGCAGGCTCATGAGTGCCAGACTTTGTGAGTGATTCAATATCCTCATCAGTGTCTCAGGACTACTCCAAATGTAAATCAAAGATGTGTGTTACAAATAAAGATCTTCTGGTAAGAGATTCCCCACTTTACACATTTGAGAGGAGTTCGGGGAATCTTCATTTTAAACTCCTGACTTGCACTTGGATCAACATTGTAATGGTGATGAACCCCAGGGGCCTGTATTTCTGGAATCTACATTTTTAACAAGTTGCCTGGGTGATTCCCATGTACATGGAAGTGTGAGAACCTCTAATCTAGTAGGGATATAAACAAGTAAACAGCTACCTTACATTATTAAGTAATGACGAAAACAGAGGCTGCATAAAGCAACAAGCGATGGAAGAACAGAAAAGAGCAGAAGGGCACGAGGGATCCTTAAGGTACCCTTGAAGCTGCCCATGAAGGTGACTAGAAGGTAACAGGCAAGAGTGGGAGGGAGCAATTCCAGAAACAAGGACAAGCATGGGCAAAGGCTTGCGTAGTAAGAGTTCAGAGTTTCTTTGGGAAGTTGTTAATAATCCAATGAACAGAGACCTGAGATGCACAGTAAGGTTTGAGATGTGCTAGGAACAAAAGCTGTCAGCTGTCAAGGAAGTGGGGATTAAACCAGAAAGGTACTTGAACGTTGTTCTTCAGACAATGGGGAAAGGATCTAGTCTAATATTTAAGAATGCAGCTCAATTCGTAATAGCCAAGTCATGGAAGAAGCCCAAGTGCCCATAGACCCATGAATGGATTAATAACTTATGGTATATGTATACCATGGAATACTATGCAGCCTTAAAAAAGATGAAGACTTTACCTCTTTTATGTTTACATGGAGGGACCTAGAACATATTCTCCTAAATATCTCAAGAATGGAGGAAAAAGTATCCAATATACTCAGTACTTCTATGAAACCAACTTATATTTCCTCACAGTTTCTTATGAAAGATAGAACACAACTATAGCCCAGGATGAAGGAGAGAAATGGAGTGGGAAGGGAGGGAGAGGGGAGATTTGATAGAGGAGGGTAAACGGTGGGACCACACCTATGGAGTATGTTGCAAGGATACAAATCAAATCTGTCAAGTGTAGAATATAAATGTCTTAACATAACAATCAAGTAAATGAGGCAAAAGCTATGTTGATTGGTTTGATGTAAGCACGTCAGATTGCATTAAAAAAATCAACACATTATACCCCACATATGCATAAATGTATTCATGATCTATATGTATATGACTTAATAAAAAAAAGAATGAATTTATATCAACAGAAATTATAGAGGGATGAAACACCCCGTTGTATAATGACAAGTCTTCTATTCCTCTGAATAAACAGAAAGGTGACCAAAATGATTCAACATTCCAGAGATTTTTGCCTACTGCCTACTTAATATTCATTCAATCCCATATGTATTGAATGCCCACTATAAACTTATATGCCTGAGACAAGAGTAGGCTCAGGAGTAATAATGCTAAACAACAAAGACACCATCTACCTTCCAGCATAGGGTTTATGGTTTAGCATTTACGACGTGGCAAGCAGTGGACTAACAGGTAAAGAACAAAAATGATACTCCAAGGAATTTAGAATATAAAAGAGGATTAAGTGAAACACACACACACATACACACAAAATCACATACATGTATCTACATATGTCATAATAAACCACAAAAAAGGTATGAATAAAAGGTTATGGGATTAAGTAGGAAAAGCCTACTTGAGAGGGTCCTTAAGGCAGAAACAAGATTTTTAACCAGAGTTAAGTTAGAGAGAGAATTTTAGTCAGAAGGAAAGAAAGAAAGCAACTAAAAAGAGAAGAGAAATGATGACGGATGATGATGATGGAGATCATGAAGATGATGGCAATGATTTACCAGGGCGGTGGAGATACGAAGACGCTGTACTAGGCCATTATCCTTCACCCTCTAAGTAACTTTCAAACCCATTTTACACGTAAGAAAGCAATCCTTCAAAGGGTGAAATAAATTCCAAAGATGACAAAGCAAGTTAAAGAGTCAAGACTCATTCATATTCATTCATTTGATTTATTCAACAAATATTTTTTGAGCAGGTACTACTATATGACAGGCAGATCTGTGTCACACCATAGGGCCTATCAATTTTCTCTGTTACACCCTAAAAATTAATAACATGAAAAAAATCAACACTAATAAATGATAGCACAAATAAGAAGAAAATGAGGACTATGGAAGGGAGGTTAATATTTACAGCATGTTTTATGTTTTTCAAAGCATTTTTACAAATGTTAGGTCATTTGATCTCCACAAACACCTTAAAAACAAAGAAGAAAAAGAGTCTAAAGCCTGGTAAATATTGCATAATATATGTTGAGTCTTTCCTCTTTATCTTGATTCTTAAAAATCTTTGATTCTTAAAAGTTTTTTTAATAGTTTTTTTCCCAAAGTTTTTTTTTTTTCATTTTAATCAAAAACTCATTCTATTGGTTTTAACAGGAAAGAAGAGAAACAAAAATGGTTTATAATCCTACTGCCCAAGTACCCCATTAATATTTTTAATCTTCTATTTTGAAATAATTTTAGATTTATAAAATATTTTCCAAAATAATTCAGAGTTTCTGTATTCCTTTATTCAGCTTCTCCTGATTCAACCATACATAGTACAACTACCAAAACCTAGAAATTATTATTGATTCAATATCAATAACTGAACTACAGATCTTGGTCAAATTTTACAAGTGTTTCCCCTAATATCCTTTTTTCTAGTTCAGCAATCCACAGTACACTAAGTTTAAGTCGTGTGACACTTTAGCTTCCAAATAAAGATTTCCTCAGTCTACTTTTGTCTTTCATGATGAGGCCTGGTTACCGTATATACTCGAGTATAAGCTGAGTTTTTTCCAGGACAAAATTTATGCCGAAAACTCCGAACTCGGCTTATACTCGGGTCATACAGGTTATTTGATTCGGTGCGTACACCTAATCAAATGAACGTAGTCTCCAGTCGTCTTCTGCTGTCTGCTTGAGGGGGCGGTGCTTCAGCTCAGTCCACAAGTCGCGGCTGAGCTGAAGAGGTAGGCGTTGTTGCTAGTTTACAGTTTTTCTTTAGCAAGAAATATTGAAAAGCATTTAACCTACTGATTCCTCAATTATTGTAATTGTTTTGGGTATATAGTTTTATTTTTGAAATTTACCAGTGGCTGTTGCATTTTCCACCTCGGCTTATACTCGAGTCACTAAGTTTTCCCAGTTTTAGGGTAAAATTAAGGGGGTCGGCTTATACTTAGGTCGGCTTATACTCGAGTAGATGCGGTAGTTATTTGCTTGAATGTTTCTCAGTCTAGTCTGTCCAGTGTTTGCTCATGATTAGATTGAAGTTACACATTTTAGGTGTGTTACAGAATACCACAAAAGCATGGCTGTGCCCTTCCCTTATCTTCATATCAGGAGAAACATAATATCAACATACCTTGCATGTAACTTGAGATAAGTTGCCTTTGGTCACTTGGTTAAGGCAGTGTCTGTTGGGTTTCTCAACCATAATACTATGTTTTCCTTTGTAATGGATGTGTATCTTGACAGAGAGACTTTGAGACTGTGCTACTCTATTGTTGTCCTCATTTGTGCACTGATTTTAGCATTCATCTATAAATCTTCCTTGCAATGATTATACTGTGATGGTGCCTAATGGTGATTCCGTACTCCCCTCATTCCTTATTCCTTCTACATTTATTAACTGAATTCTTCTGTAAAGAAGAGCTATCTCTTCTCCCCATTTAATTATTCAATTATTTATGTCAGAATAGATGTATAGATATTTATTCTTTGCGTTATAATCCAATGTTGTTGTTACCTAGTATGTTGCTCATATTACCCACATTAGCTGTTGGGAGGTCTTTTAGGCTGGCTTCTTTTTCCTTTTGACATTGCCACGTCTTTTAAATTACTTTTTTTTTTAGAATTTCTTTACTTTCTGATGCTGTAAGATGCTCCAGGCTCATTTTGTATTTACTTGTCCCAACCCTAGAATCAGTCATTTCTTCAACAAGGAACCCTAATTTCTTTTGTCAAAGAATGAGATTTATAAACCAACATCTGAGTATTCATTACCACTGTAGTATTGTTCCTTGGTCCTCTAAACAGAGGGCTGCCATAACAATACCAATGTATTTTCTATACTAATTCATGAATTTGTGTACCCATTCCTATTTATTTCTATATAAACTTACATGTACACATACAGGGTGGCCATAAAGTTTATCAACTATTTTAAATTGCACATGAACTTCCTGGCCACCCTGTATTAAAAACCATAATTTCAAACTGACACTTCTAATTCCAATATAAGACCACAAGGTTGAAATCTATCCCCTTTTCTTACTTGTAATTTCTTTTTTCAACAGTAAGAAACCTGGCTCTCATTATCTATAATATATTCGCTTTTTTGTTCAGCCCTAGTATAAAGTGTTTAGCTACAGAATCGCTAAACCATACTCCTATGACAAAATGATTTATTAACTAGAGTACAATATTAGTGTGCAATTCTTTTCATCTTAGCCTTATAGTATCAAGTCAAAATACTATTTTCCAAAGTTACCTACATTCACTCCTGCTTTCTATATTCCTTTCAATGTGGTTATGCTTTTCATTTGTAATACAATTAAGGTTATTTCTATGTGTGTCCATTGGGGTCCTTCCCTCCCCAAACATCCTGATTGATGTACTTATTTGGGCATACGCATAAAACATGGTTCATTCAGAATTTCCTTTTAATTGATTTAGAGATACAAACCTCTTTGCTGAGCACCTACCATGTGCCAGAGATAATCTTGGGTATTTTCATTATATGACACTATAAAAACATAATGTTATTTAATATATTAATACCCAGGTTATAAAACTTTATGCTAAGATTTAAAAACTAATTTGCTTTAAGCCCCAAAAGGTGGTGCCCCTTTTCTTTTATCCTCTTCTTGTTACTCCAAAATATCTACAAATTCTCTTGCCCTAATTCTCCATAGTCTAAAAATACATCTGAAATAATGAGGCAAATATTGTTCTTTCTCATGAAACTTTAATGGAATGTTACCTGTTTAGGTTTTTTTTAATTAGTTACCATATTTGATCATTCACATTCTAAAATGAAAATATTCACACTAAATTTGTGAATACAAAGGCTCATCAAGCATCCTGGAAGACTCTTTGCAATCACAATCTAGGCCTTTAGAAGACAAGGTTGTCCTTAAGTGTTTACAAGAACTAACTGAAAAGCAACCATGAGTAGGCCCCTGTCCTCTCATATCTTGTGAGTTGGGAGAACTACAGAGTTGAAAATAGGTCAGTTTCTAGGTCAAAAGAGCTATGTGCCCTTAGGTAAATTTCTTCCTGTGTCTAAGATGCAATTTCCTCATTTGCTAAGAGGGATACACTATATATGTCATTTATATTTGTAGTATATCTTTATACATTATATACTAGATATATAAACAAAAAAATGGAATTACTATAATGAGGAAATGGAGTTACTGTAACAAAATTATATAGGCCAAAATCTTTTAAGTTTTCAGCACACATAAAACACACAGAAAATGTCAGCTATTATTAGTATCATTGTAATTGTCATTAAAAAGACAAATAACTGTTGTAACATGTTCAATAACTGATAATATTTATCTGGTAAATGGACAAAGAGTCATTATCTGTGATGAAAAAGAGAGTATCACACCTGTAATACTAGCACTTTGGGAGGCTAAGGCAGGTAGATTGCTTGAGCTCAAGAGTTCCAGACCAGCCTGACCAAGAGTGAGACCCCCTCTCTACTAAAAAAACCTAGCCAGGTGTGGTGGCAGATGCCAGCTACTTGGGAGGCTGAGGCAGGAGGATATCTGAGATCAAGAGTTTGAGGTTTCCATGAGCTGTGATGCCACAGTACCCTATCCAGGGCAACAGAGTGAGACTCTGTGTCAAAAGGAAGGAAGGAAGGAAGGAAGGAAGGAAGGAAGGAAGGAAGGAAGGAAGGAAGGAAGGAAGGGACTTATTATACCTCATAACAATCTAATCCTGACAATAACTCATTATGGTGAATATTCATAAACTCATCTGTAAAACATAGACAAGTAATCTGTCCAAAGTCATTCAAATACTAAGTGACGAGGCATGGTACATATCTATATCTCACTATTAAAAGAGATACTGGACAGGCTTGGCTCACACACTCAGACACTTTGGGAGGCCAAAGTGGGACGAATGTTTGAAGCCAAGAGTTCAAGATCAGCCTAAACAAGAGTGAGTCCTTGTCTCTACAAATAGTAAGAAAAATTATCTGGGCATGATGGTGGGCACCTATAGTCTCAGCAATTTGGGAGGCTGAGGAAGGAAGATCACTTGAGCCCAAGAGTTTGAGGTTGGAGAGCTATGATAATGCCTCTGCACTCTAGCCTGGGCAATAGAGCAAGGAAAAAAAAAAAATAACCCAGATATTAGGGTGTGAGTTAGCTCTTTCAGAAATAGATGTTTGAGCTTTTGAAAAGTATTCACATGGCCACCAGAATAGAACCCTCTGATATGACAGAATCACTCCAAAGAAGGCTTGAAATATGACCTCCTGCTGGATTTTCCAGGTCAGGATTTATTCTACACTCTGTTTCATTATCAGCACCTGCATTTTGGGGCTAGGATACTATTTCCACATAGATCCGAGATATTACAGAAGAATTCCTGAGTGTAGACTTGGCATCTCAAACTGGCGATTTGTCTATCAAGGCCTGCAAACCCATTTTGTTTAGAAAACATTTCCAAATCAAATTTGGATGCTTTTCTATGATGCCTTCAGGCTTCCAGTTACCCCCAGGAGTCATCATTCCTCCCTGTTACCTAGACCAACCCATATACCTTATATACCTAGTCCCTAAGAGTTTTTATGTTAATCAGGTCCAACTCCAGACTGATCAAATAAGAATATCTGGGATTGGGGCCAGGATAGGGATTTTAAAGTCGGTCTTCCTCCCCAGGTGTTTCTAATAAACAATGTTAATCGCAGGTGTCAGCCCTGCTCTCAATCCATCCATCAATCTCTCATTCTCTATTTGTTTCTTTCTCTTTGTGATGAGTTGAATAGCACCCCTTCCCCCCACCAACCTACAAAAATTCATTTTCACCTGCAACCTCTGAATGTGACCTTATTTGGAAATAGAGAGACAATAGAGTAAATTAATCAAGGGTCTCAGGATGAAATCACACTGAATTTAAGTAGGCCCTAAATGCAATAGCTGGTTTGATGATAAGATTCAGGAAAACACACAGGGAAGAAAGTGACATGATGATGAAGGATAAAGTTGGAGTGATGTAGCTGCAAGCCAAGGAAAGCCAAGGATTGGCAGGAGCCCCCACCAGGAGGAGGCAAGGAAGAACCCTTACCTAGAACCTTCCCAGGGAGCATAGCCGCCCTGAGATTTTAATTGTAGACCTCCAGCCCCCAGAATTGTGAGAGAATAAGTCCCTATTGTTTCAAGCACCCAGTGTGTAGTAATTTGTTATGACAGCTCTAGGAAACTAAGACACCCTCCCAACAACTGACCTAAAGTCTGCCAAGAATGGCTCAAATGTTCTAATGGCCATAGATGTCCTTGTACCTCCAGAAATAAATTCAAAAGATCTTAACATTTAGGGGCACCAAAAAGACTACAGAAAGGAAGTAACTCTTCACACAAAACACCGTCCGAGAGACATGGAGACTCTATGAATTTCCAGGGGCCGTGGAACCAGGAAGCTGGCAGGAATCCAGGCTTCCCTATTGCATTTTCTCATCACTGCATTTCCTTTCCATTAGTAGTAATGGAAGACATGACTTTTATCTTTAGTGCCAAAGACACTAAGAGAATGAACTCTTACTGGTAAGTAATTAAAGCCTTACTGCCTTCTCTCGTCATCTTTCCTGTTTTCCATGGTTTCTGTACAGGTCCCATTTTTCATAGTTGCCCTGCTTTTGACTTCAGCTTCCTCTTCTTCTCAGTCAGGCAGACGGAGAGGCAGCTCAATATCTGAGAAGCCGGTCTTTCTCCCCACAGGCAACAGCTGCTTCCACAAAACTGCCCCATAAGGGTCACTAGTGGATTCATATGTCTTCAAGTGATGTTGGTACCACACCGGAAGCCCTGGCTGAGTTACCAGCCACGACACAAGGACCCAGGACACACTGGTTATATCTTGGGTTTGCAGGCCCTCAGCACTGTCTGAACATCTTCATGAAGGGCAGGAAACAACAAGTAAGTGCAATAAATTGTGGTGTATGTACACCATGGAATATTATGCAGCCTTAAAGAAAGATGGGGGAGACTTTACCTCTTTCATGTTTACATGGATGGAGCTGGAACATATTCTTCTTAGTAAAGTATCTCAAGAATGGAAGAAAAAGCATCCAATGTACTCAGCTCTACCTTGAAAGTAATTTATGGCTTTCACATGAAAGCTATAACCCAGTTATAACCTAAGAATAGGGTGAAGGGGGAGAGGGAGGGGTGGGAGGGTGGAGGTGAGCGGAGGGAGGGTGATTCGTGCGATCACACTTGCAGTGCATCTTACAAGTGTACATATGAAACTTAGTAAATGTAGAATATAAATGTCTTAATACAATAACTAAGAAAATGCCAGGAAGGCTATGTTAACCAGTGTGAAGAAAATGTGTCAAACGGTCTATAAAACCAGCGTATGGTGTCCCATGATTGCATTAATGTACACAGCTATGATTTACCAATAAAAAAAAAATGGATGAATTTATATATATATATTTATTTATTTATTTAAAATTAGTTATAAACCCATGAAATGCTAACATAACATGATTTTCATGAAAAACAACTCAGCTTTTCAAGCAGAAAAGTACTGTCATACATTTTTGCAAATCTCTTCTATATTTGGCTAAATGAAGACAGAAGTTTCATGTTCTGTTTATACTCAATCTGTTGTAATGTGTTGTTCTGGTTGAAGCATATGAGGAAAGTCTGGCCTCATTCAGATATGTAGTTACACAAAGAATTGTTTTAAAAACTTTTTTCAAATAGTCATACATATTTAATACTGCACAAAATAACTGGACCAGACATAGTTTCTTTAGCTTAACTGGCAAAGTGAAATTTAAAACCATATCAATGAACTTGTGGTACTGTTACATTGAACTCTATTAGTCTTCCTTACATTAAGTTTGACCTTTTATCAGTGTAAGAATTCTTATCATACCTTGGTAATTTGGAAAATATTAACTCAATAAATTATGTTTATCTTCTTAATGTTGACTTAGGTGTTCACTTCTGCATTTTGAAAACTATGTACTACAGGATATACTCATTCAACAAAGAGATTTATATTTAAATCAACCTATATAAATAGACCCAATTTAAAAATTAAAATGTAAACAGTGGATGAAAAGGAAATGTTTTTGAATACTTACATAAAGAATTAAAATCCAGAATACAAGAACTATGCTAAAAATTATTTGGTACAAAAACAGAACTTTGGATCTATTGGGAGAAGTCTTTTCCTAGAAGGTGGAAAAACTAATTTAATTTAAAACAAAAGGATTAAAAATTTTGTCAGTAGGGATTATGCTTTATCACTAGATTTCATACGGAATTTAGCAGAATGCATGGTTTGTGGTAAATACTCAATAAATATGTGTTGATTGTCTAAATAAATGAACAAAACTAAGTGATGAATGGAATACAAAGATACTTAGAATCATTTTGAGGTTTATATGTTTGGATGGCTATGATTTTTCTTTGAATTGTTCCTTAAAAGAAACAAACAAACAAAAAGTCTATGCTAAATGAAAATCGGACCTAAAGCCATTCTTAACATCTCATCCAGGGATTCTCAAACTATGGCCTGTGGGCCACATGAGGCGGTGTGATTGTATTTGTTCCCGTTTTGTTTTTTTACTTCAAAATAAGATATGTGCAGTGTGCATAGGAATTTGTTCATAGTTTTTTTTTAAAGTATAGTCCAGCCCTCCAATGGTCCAAGGGACAGTGAACTTGCCCCCTGTTTAAAAAGTTTGAGGACCCCTGCGACACAACTTCTAACTTCTTTGTTGTTGTTTTTTTTTTGTTGTTGTTTGTTTTGTTTTGTTTTGTTCTTCAGTGTTGGTGGGAAAGTGATAAGAAGTTTTGCTTCTTAGAAAGTATACATAGTTTTAGTACTATTTGATTTGTGCTTTGCTTATTTTTTGTGACATGAAAAATAAGATTAATTAAATCACATGAACTAAACCTGCTAGGTACTGACTGCTGTCATTAATTAAGCTCCGCTTTGAGTCAGACTTTATTTGCAGTGTGCTGGGTAGATAGCAATAGATTTTCATCAATCCTAAGTGGGACAAGTGAAGTGACCTATTGCACAGAATTCTAAGTGGGACAAGTGAAGTGACCTACTGCACAGTCCTGCAATTTTCAAGTGTTTTAGTACTAAAAACATTTACAAAATAGAAGTCTGAGCCTAAAAAATTGGTGGCTTTATAGTACTATTTTTCCTAAATTGTTTTGCATACCCATTTTTCTATATGTGAGTTTCAACCCACACAATGAAATTTTACTACTGTAGCTCAGATATTGTGCCAAAGTAATCATGCCAAGAGGCGTCTGACAACTGTGTGAAACACACTGTCTGACACCAAGTGTTACGGGTTGAATTGTGTTCCCCCAAGTTCATATGCTGATGTTCTAATCTCCAACACCTCGGAATGTGACCTTGTTTGGAGATAGAACCATTATAGAGGTAATAAAATTAAAATGAGGTTATTAGGGTGGATTTTAATCCATTATAAGTAGTGTCTTTATAAAAATGGGAAATTTGGAGACAGATAGGCATAGAGGAGGAATGGCATGTGAAGACAAAGGCAGAGAAAAGGGTGACGGGTTAACTATGCACCAATGATTGTCAGCAAGCCCTCAGAAGGTAGGAATATGGGGGAGTGAAGCACAGTCCCTCTCACAGGAACCAAACTGCTGACACCTTGATCTTAGACTTCCAGAACTGTGAGACAGCTCATTATTGTTTTACGCCACCCAACTTATGATATATTGTTACAGCAGCTTTAGCTCACTATACACCAAGAAGTTTAGTCTCTTTGTCATTCTGAAGTAAATCATCTCTTTTCAATTTCTAGATTTCCATTCCCCTCAGCAGATAAGAAATTTATCTAGAGCTGGAACCATATGTATCTAAAGAGTCTCATTTTTTAAAATGTGAGTACTGACCTGATGGAACAAATATTTTGAGAGTTATGGATACTGAGATATGCTGGCATTTAAAAAGACCATTGGGGTTTCTAGATAAAATCAGCAGATGAAGAAGTATGTGTTATTGATTGTTTGAAGTCCATGGAGAGTCAGCTAGGATTGTGCCCAGCAGGGACCTGGCTAATAGCAGTGGTTTTCTGACTTAGCCATGTTAAAGATAATGAAAACAGTTGACTTCTTACTCCAACATTTTCCCTCTGATAGATGACTTGGTCAATATACAGAATGGTGGTTACATCTCTCATGCAATGTTTTGTGTTCTTTATTTTAAAAAAATACAGCTTAAATTATGCATACACCTTAACCTCCAAAACCTATGACTATGTCAGGATACAAGGCAAAAAAATAAAAATAAAAATAAAAACACCTTGCATGTATGATTAAGGGCATAGACCTTTTACTGGGTAGATTATTCTGGGTTATTCAAGTCAGTTCAATCTAATCACACAGGTCCTTAAAATTGATGAACATTTTCCAGCTAAGGAAGATGTGACTAAGATAAAAAGGTCAGAGAGATGCCGTGTTGTTCGTTGCTAGCTTTGAAGACAGAGGAAGAAGCCATAAGCCAAGGCCAGTGGGAAGCCTCCAGAAGCTGGAGAAAGTAAAGAAATGAAGTCTTTCTGGGACCCTCCAGAAAGGAATGCTGCCCTGTTCACAACAGCATTTTTTTTAGCCCCATTAGATGGACCTATGTTGGATTTCTAACCTGCAGAACTGTAAGACAGTAAATTTGTATTTGTTTAAGCTACTAAATTCATGGTCATTTGTTAAAGTGGCAACAGAAAACTAACACAATAAATTATCAACAAGTATTTATTGGTCATCTAATTGTGCAAAGTGCTTTACAATTGTGCAAAGTGTATAAACAATCTAACAATTAATTGTGAAAGAGGTAATATGAGGCTCAATATTTTTAGACCCTCTTATACTTACAGTATTCTTATAAGTAAAATAATTTAAAGAAATATGACCAAGACCACATAATTAGTATTATTCTAGTTTTGTCTGAATTTACAACTAGATTGTCTTAACTCATGTACTCTGCTTTCTCTCAAGATTCCTGCTACTGAAGATTTAATGCAAATTTTGTATTAAAATTTTTATTTTTAATAAAAGCAATATTTGAAATAACACTTGGAAGTCTTGAGAGGAAATAAATAATATTTCACATACTACTTATATCATATATGTATAATTTTATTTGTGATTATCATTTTAAACAAGATGAGAAATAAAATTCAGAATATACAATGTTTTAGGAGTATCTATAATAATATGGAGTCAGGGAAAAGGCTGGAAGTTTGTTTTGAAGCATCTAGTTTATGTTCAGTAATTTGTTTTCAATGATTTTTCAGACAGAGCAAGAAATGATCTCTGAAACAATCTCCTCATAAACATGAAGCTCTTATGAATCTCTTACTTTTGAAAGTTTAAGTTTAGTTACAATATTCTCTTTTACTTTTGGGGGGGAAGATAATGCACGTGTTTTCAGGAGCTCTCCCTCTCTGCTCTTTGAGATAAAAAATTATCCTGAACCTCTAAATACCATAATTCACGATGTCCAACATTCTCTCCAGGACTGATCCAAGTTCCCTGGAGACTTATGTCTGCACAACCTTATTTGCCTCTTGGGTTTCTGAGTTCATATGCTGCTGTACTCTACCAATATCACCCTCATAAGATTCCTCAGCATAAACTTAGTAAATTTTTTCTGAAGACTTCAGTGATAGAAAACATTGAGTTTCATATCAAAACCAACTTCAAATGGAACCATAAATATTCTTAAAATTCTTTTGTTATTATAAAATATACATTAAATAAATTTAAAATTTTAACCATTTTTCAGCACACCATTCAGTGGCCTTAAATATATTCACCATTTAGTGGCATTAAGTATGTTGTACAATGATCACCACTACACATCTTCAGAAATTTTTCATTTTCCCAAACAGAAATCTGTACTCTATAACACCAATTTCTTCTGACCCCACCCCCTGGCAACCACCATTCCAATTTCTTCCCTATGTATTTGGCTACTCTGGATGCTTCATATATGTGGAATTATATGTTTGTCCTCTTGTGTCTGGCCTATTTCACTTAATGTAATATATTCAATGTAATATGTTCATCCATAGTTTAGCACGTGTTAGAATTTTATTCCATTTTAAGGCTGAATAATAGACCACTGTGTTTATATACCACATTTTATTTATCTATTCATCCATCAATGGACATTAAGGTTGCTCCTGCCTTTTGGCTATTGTGAACAATGCTGCTTTGAACATTGGTGTAGCTTGCCCACTTGTGATGGCCTGGTGGTAAAATGGGAAGGTCAATTCAGCATATTTTTATGTTTTACTTTATGTGATTTAGTAGAATAAAGAGGCATTTCTTAATGACTCATTTTAATATAAGAAGTTTTTTTTAATAATATAAATCATTATGTAATTCTTATTTATTCAGAAAAAGTAACTGAAAAAGTTTGACCTCCAGGACACAAGAAAACCATGGCTATTTGAGCTCAAGCCAAAGTATGCATAATATTTCACAAAATATCCATAGTATGACAAGGGAGAGTATCTTTTCTTTTCTTTGGAGAGAGTTAAAAATAAATTTGGTGAAGGCAAAACTAGCAAGAACCATTTCTCTGAGTAATAAAGAGCCAAAAAAGAAAAAAATCATGGTTTTTCATATTATATACTTGGCACTCTTAAAAATTTGTTATTCCTGAGCAGTATAATGTTTTTCACAAGCTTCAGTGTTAGAAAATTAGTACTTTATTATTAAACTCAAATATCTACTCTAAAGTTATATGCTAGTAATATTTGTATTGTGAACTACAAAAAATATGTTTTGTCCTTATTGACATTTATTATTAGAAAGGGTACAGTCAGTTGCACTAATGTACACAGCTATGATTCAACAATTAAAAAAAAAAATGGGAAAAAAAAAACTCAAGGCGTGAAAGCTATGTTTACCAGTTTGATGAAAATATTTCAAATTGTATATAAAACCAGTACATCGTACCCCATGATTGCATTAATGTACACAGCTATGATTTAATTTAAAAAAAAAAAAAAAGAAAGAAAGAAAGGAATTTAAACCCATGTAATCTAAGAATCTGGGAGTAGATCTTACTTGAGACGTTAAGACCTTTATATTAGAAGTAGAATAAAATTACATTTATTCTCTAATTGTGTTCAGACAGATAGAAAAGTAGATATAATTGCAAAATTCATCTATGCATAGTTTTAAAATAATTCCCACTAGGAAATAATTATTAAAACATTGGAATGGCCTAGCACTCTGGGAGGCTGAGGCAGGTGAATTGATTGAGCTCAGGAGTTCAAGACCAGCCTGAGCAAGAGTGAGACCTCATCTCTACTAAAAAAAATAAATTAAAAAAAAAAATTGAATTGGAGGAGATGGAGAGATTTGGTCAGAAATCTCTGTAGTTTTTTTAAATGTTATGCTTCTATGGTGACACTTCATGTGTAACTCCTTCCAACTTTCACGTGGTTTCCTGGAGAATGGACTATTATAAATGCTTATGGATTTTCAGATGTGGGTAACAAATAGAATTTTCTTATAGTATTAAAATAATACAGAGTTTTAGAAAGTAGCATAATGTATTTTAGAAAAATACTACAACTATTGGGAACCCCATCTGGATGCTGAACAGCTTAATTATCTGGAGGCTACAAAATATAGTAGTTTCTTTCTGAAATATTGATTAAACCCTAAATTATTAATCAATTGAATTTCATTTTTCACAAATATTTAAATCATTTAGATCTCTTGATTTCATAATTTTAAAAATGTTTTAGCATCCTCTTGATAAAGAACATTAGTTACTTCTTAGATAAATTTCAAGTTCTTATAATTATACTGGTAGAGAAAAATATTTACTTTTCAAACAAACTAAATGTGACACCTAATCGTTCAGGCTATTTGACACCTGGTGCAAATATTGAAAAATAGCTTCTTCCTCTCTCCAGTGTGATTCAGCAATAAGCAAGCATCATTTACTTTCTAAAAGGTCAAGAGGATTATTAATTAAAAACTAATCACAGCAATTAAGAGCCTGGATAGTTATTTCGTACTCAGTAAATCTTGATTTACACATTTTGCCAGGCATGACTTTTCATGGCTATTGTTAATATTATAGAAATGTTCATCATAATATCTACAGAAAATGAAATGTGTATCAAAATTAATAATCCATAAGTCTTTCTAAGCTTGTATTATAAATTTGCTAAAACGAATTCCATTTAACTTTTTAACGAATTAGACACATTCATAAAATAACTGAGTTTCAATTTACATAGGAATATATTTTTACAAAATACACATTTCGTATGACTTCAGATTTTGGTGTCAATTTTCCCAGGAGTACCGTTGTTGTTGATTTGTTTTTTAGATATTTTTTACATATAAAATAAAACCTGTTTTAGCTTCTCTTTTTCATACACATTAAGACATGCAAATTATAATTTATTTAAAGGGATAAGAGTATCGTTCTCTGGGAGAAAAAGTACTCATCTGCCGTCTCATACAGAATCTAGAACATTCATGTGTTATGTCCATTCTGGGGCTTACATAGTAGATCCAGGTCAACCATCTAATTTGGCTATTCCTCTGAATTCTCTTCCAAAGTAGGAGAGACTTTGTGGGACATTCCAAGTTGTGATGTAAATTGTGGCCAACACCTTGACTATGTAGAGATCCATTTATAACCTCAGAGTTGGGATGGACATTATTTAAAGCTGATGGAATTTGGGATTCAACAGATGCTGAAAGAAGCCTTCTCTGAGTTTTTCTTATCTGACTAAAAGCAGAAACTTCTGAGAAATGAAGTTGCGTAAATTCCCTTTTCAGGGCACCTCCCATAAATTCCTTCTCTTGGGGAATTTTATGGCCACGAAGAAGACAGAAAAAGTACTTGAACCTGAATGAATACACATCATCCCAAACTTTCCCCCTTATTTGTTCTTCTAGCAACTCATTTGTTCTTCCCACAAAGACCCCTTCTTCCCCTCTCTTTTCCCTATTAAGTTAATATACAAGCCTAGAAAGCTACTTCTTTTGTAAATTCCTGTAGGCATATGGATTTTTACTTGCTGTTAATCTGTCATTTTGTAGGCTTCCAGAATTTAACCTAAGTGAGTAGAGGAAAGTTTTTCCTCCTCTAAAACTTCATATTTTCTTGGGATAAGGTGGGAAGGAATATTTGAGAACATCTAGCTGCTTCACAAAAGATAACACTTTAGATTAATTTGGCTGCAATGGTTCACAAGGCATTTTATAAACATTAACTTATTTAATCCTTATAATAACACTGTGAAATAGGCATTATTAAATTTTAAGGAACCTTATTTTTACAGAATTAACTAATGGAAATAATATAGTTATTTCTTTTTTGTATAACTTTGAATAGGGCATAGTTGTAAATCTTTTAATATTTATGCAAATTCTATTGCTTCACTTTCTTAATCTTAAAAACCAGGAATAAATGTCAACCAATGACAAGACTGTCAACCAAATTTTATTGGAAACTAATAATAGGTGTCATTTATCACGAATTTATTAGATATCAGCCACCGTGCTAAGAAGTGTTCTATATCTCTCCTCTCCTTAGAGGTTCCAACAGTAACCACCTCATGAGGCCAATGATCATAGCACATATCCACATATCTGTGCTCTCCTTACCGACCAGGGGTCCTCAAACTGTGGCCCGTGGGCCACATGAGGTGGTGTGATTGTATTTGTTCCCGTTTGATTTTTTTACTTCAAAATAAGATAGGTGCAGTGTGCATAGGAATTTGTTCATAGTTTTTTTTTTTTGTTGTTGTTGTTTTGTTTTTAAACTATAATCTGGTCCTCCAATGGTCTGAGGAACATTGAACTGGCCCTCTGTTTAAAAAGTTTGAGGGCTTTTTCGCAACGGGTTTGCCGCCAGAACACAGGTGTTGTGAAAACCACCCATACGATCCAAAATGGGGAAGGAAAAGACACATATCAACATCGTTGTCATTGGACACGTAGATTCGGGCAAGTCCACCACTACTGGCCATTTGATCTACAAATGTGGTGGCATTGACAAGAGAACCATTGAAAAATTTG
>CAUYPK010128542.1:0-36216 GCA_963574355.1 Loris lydekkerianus
GGTCGCAGCCCTTTTCTCGCCTGGGTGTTGGTGTGTTATTGTTGTAAAAAAAAACATTAACAACAAAATATATCAACAATTTGTTCAAACGGGCCGGGGGGGGGGGGGGCAATTTAGCTCTCGTAACAAGCATAAGACAACTTGTGAGATGAGAGCATTAGTGACTGGGCAGTCTCTACACCTGTGATGTTGAGAGGCAAGAGATCAGCCTTATATTAGGCTGGAGGAGAAGGCAGTCGGGTGCATGCACATTCTATCACGGACCCCTTACTTTGACTCTGTCGCTTCTTCTGCCTGCAGAACGCCAGCATGGCGTCTCTCCGCTGAAGATTACTAAGCTCTGCTTAAAGACTAAGCTCTATCTTTCTAAGAAGACTGCTTTACTTTCTCAAAGACTATCTCTTTCTCTCTCTTTCCCATCAACTAAAGTAAATAGCCCTCTGGCACCTAAGAGCAATTGTTCCCTAGGAAGGTAGCTTAGCTGTCTGCATCCGGAACCTAGATAAGCCAGGGCCAGAGACCTGGCCAGTCCTGGGCCCCGACAAACAGTGGCAGCAGTAGGCTGTGACAGGTCTTCCTTACAGTCACCTTCTGCCTTCCCTTCCTGACACTTTCTCAGGAGCCAGCTCTCCAGCACCTGTCCATGGAGGCTTTCCGGAGGCTCTGCACCAAGGGCATTAGGGTGCTCTAGACACTGGGGACCCTGTTCATCCGTCAGCCCGGGCTCTGTGGAGCAGGTCCTGGACTTCCGTCCTGAGTGTCTCTCTCTGCTTGGCTTTTCCATGATTCTCTTTATCTTGGGGCCTTGGGTGGTGACAAGGTAGAGCTGAATAGTCATGGAGAGCCAAAGGCCAACTTTTGCCACAAAAAAAATACACAGCGATCTATAAACGTGTCTTAAGATCTACCTATGGGGTTATTGGGTAGATTCTTCCAAGAACACAAGACTCACATGTGGCAGAGTCAGGGCAAAAGTCCAGGCTTCATCCCTTTCAGGGGAATTTTCCATGCCACTTGGCCGCTTTTTAGGCCCAATTCTATCCCATGGTCTAAGGGAACAGAAATACTACAACTTCTCTACACTCCATCCTCAGACCTACCCTCCCTCTCCCTCCCTCTGTGTCTAAACACACACACAGGTCTCAGTCAGAGAGAATCTTTTTTTTTTAATCCACCACATCCCCTTCCACAGGGCGCCTGGGGTCTGTCGGGCGGCGGGGAGGCAGCCTGCGGCCGAGGTTCTTGCCACGGTGTCTGCTGTCCTCCCAGCGCTGTGTCACTGCCGCTGCAGATGTAGAAGCTGCTGTCTTCAGGATGCGCACTTGTCACAGTCAGAACAGAAAATGTTAGGTTTGGATGGCTGATGGGAAACTTGGTCTTGTTAAAACCTTGTTCATACGTGACATCGGAGCCTGAATTAGAAGTTGCTATCAGCGTGAAGCTCTGTTTCGGGAACTGACGATACCAAAACATAGTGGTGGCCTGAAAGCCCACAGCGTGGCACTCGATCGACACAGAGGCCCGGCTGGCACGGATCGCCCGGGGTGGACGCTGAGAGACCAGAGGGCCAAGCCCAGAGCCTGCGGAAACAGCCGGACAGCGCAAGAGGCCTGCGAGTCAGCGGGCCCAGCCAACAGAGCCTCACCTCTCCCCAGCCCTGGGGAATCCTATTGGCTTTGCGCACTCTTCCCACGTCTCCCTGAGCTCATGATCTCCAGCGGCCCTGTCTGCTGGTTCCCACCTTACCCTTTCAATCTCCCAAGCGTGGAGAGGGTGGATGAGCTCCGCCTCCCTCTGATGGGCATAAACAATCCACAATGCGCTGCCACCACATCACCGCGCCAACACACCCCCCGCCCAAACTCCCAAGGACAGTAAGGCTCATACTGGGCTGCAGAAGCAGCAGAAGCAACAGCATCTCCAGCGTCGGCCTCGCACCGCCTGCTCTGAAGAAAGGCGTGACCACACTCCAGGTTCACCCCAGGAGGATGGATGCCCAGGTTCACCCCGGAAGGATGGATGCCCTCCCGTAATCCTAAAGGTGCGCTCGTCTTCCCCCTAGTGGCAAGCACTGCCAATGACGCGAGATACAGCCACCTCCCTGTCAACTATGCTTAAAGAGGACTCCAAACTTCCCCATTTACCATACAGATTTATAGAAGAAACACCAAAACACAGAGCACTGACATGACTTAAGTGAGTTTCTTAAAAGGAAAGGAGTGTACGTTTGACTAGTGAATGACGTCAGTTTGTTCCCCTGTGCCCTAACCTCAAAGTAATCACACCGAGACACCATGGACGTCAATCACTAGACCTACAGGTTGACTGGGTCACATGTGTTGATAATGCCTGGGCCAGTGCCTCTGTTGGATGTTCAATGTTCTTTCATAGTCACAATGAAGTCCCTCATTTTCTAAATGAAGTATTCACCTCGTGACATTCCCCTTATATTGATAGATTTAATTCTAAAAAATTTTTTAAATATTTGTTTACTTAACCTGTACGTTTTTGTGTAAATCACTGTTGGAGGTTCTGAGGATAATTATTTACAGTTATTTTACTGTATTGCTGGTCATACTAAGTGTTGGCTAATGGAAATAGATTCTAGGAGGTTTAGAGGATTGTTTGTGCTTTGGACATGCTAAGATACTTATTTGAATGGCTCCTGTACTTTTTGTGAGAAGATAAGGTTAGGACATGTGCTTCGGATGACCTCTGGCCCAACCTGATGATATATCAGGAAGGAAGTGGACAGAGGGGCCTGCTTCAGAAGAAAATCTTCCTATCCTCATAGAGAAACACAAGCTGCCAGGTGTGCACCTGTTGTGTTGTATTACTGTGTCAACTTAGATAAGCAGGAAATGTGTATCTGAGAACTTCCTTTCTGCTGTGGTTCTGGGTTAGAATTGATCATGAGGGAAGAAATGGATGGCATTTGTAAAGAGAAAGTAAAACAGTTGCCTTTGATTTCTGAAGTTGTCATTGGTCCAAGACAGCCAAGAATAGCATCAAAAGTGCCAGTGAGTCCCAATTTGTGCTAATTTTTCTCTCTTCACCTCTAGCTCTTCATACCAACTGCCAGTCCTCCAACCAGGGGGGACCCCAGGCCTACCAGCAAACACTCTCCTCTGAACTCACAGACAGTAGGCACAGTGCCAGCATCTTCCATAGTCCCCTGCACCAGTCCCCTTCATGGCTCCATGGAGCACATGGATGTACCCAACTTAATGCAAGCTCCAGTTCATCCACTTTCACCAGAGAAAGCTAGAATTTATTTTTCTGATCCTTTCTAGACAGTTACTAATCTAGCTTATATCTAAATCGCCTTTATGTTCTCTGACTGTACCCTGACACTGCCATGTATATTATAAATTAGCCATAGCTCAAGCCATACATTCTGTCAATAGTACATGTTATCTGTCATTTCTCATTTTCTGAGTATATTTCAGTGTCACCTTAAAAAAATCTATATGGCCAGTTTTCTTGATGTGTGGGGGACTTTAACATCTATGAGAACTGTTGAGAAAGGAGAAAGAAGTTGGAGCCAGAGGCCTGGTACTAAGGGGCTTTGACATAGAAAAGCTTCCATGTGGGGGTATGGGACTCCACGATGGGGTTCTACATCTTTTCCATGGATGAATCTGCTACCAGGAATTAAAATCCATGTAGCAAAAAAGCATGTTAACTGAGGCAGAGACCAAACAGGATGGATTTCTTTCTGCTTTGAGTGGCTAAAGTTTTATGCAAGAATAATAATAAGTATATAAAATGGAAAACACACAGGAAAATTGTTAGTAAAAACAATACTTCTAGTTCTTATAATTAGACACATATAAAATTCTGCCTTTTCAAAATATTGGAAGGAAACAATAATTGTTGATTTTCCTTAAATTCACTTAATATCTCAAGAGAAGGGTAAAGTTAAAAGAAATCTTAAATTTTGTTACATGATGTAATTATAGTATAAAATTTTATGGTTAACCAACAAAGACATAGAAATGGATTATATATTTCTGGAAGGCAAAATAATTAAATAAGAAAAAAAAATTCAATCAAGAAATGGTCGTAAATGAGTGGAAAATGCCCCACAATTGGTATTTTAAGTCATTAACTTTTGGGATGATTTGTTAAACAGCAATAAAATAATTTGGATATAGTTGTCATTATAGTCTAAGCTTTCTAAGTGAGGTGTAAATTACACAGACTGCACAAATTGTAATTTTCATCCCAGTGAATTTTCCAAATGAATTCAGATCAAGATAGAGAACATTTTCATAATTCTAGAAGCCTTCCTCATGCCTCTGTCATAGTAAACAAATAATGCTGCCAAAGTCTCTGTTCTGACTTCATACCACACTCGCATATGCATTATTTTGTGTCTACCATCTTTTATTCAACATTATGTTTATGACATTCATCCATATTGCAAATTATATATTTTTACTGCATTATGTTATATAAATGTAATGCAACCTATTTACACATTGCATTGTTGATAGATTGTTGGGAATTTTCCAGCTTGGAGCAATCAAATATAAAGTTGCGGTGATAGGGCCTTGTTCTCACATGTTATTTATCCTTTCCTGCTTCCTAAGAATTCTGAATTATTTCTTGAGTTTTTATATAGTTAACAAATTGATTTTCTGCCTTGTCTAATTTATTGCTGATGATGTTCAGTGAGCTTCTGAATTGAGCAATTATGTTCATTATTCTCAAAAAGTTTGTAGTTCTAGGTTATAATTTTATATAAATTGTCCTTCCTAATCAATAGATGCAATGGCTTCCCAAAACATGCTTAGAAAACATTTGGCAAAATTTTCCATTTTTTAAGTTTCTTGTCTTTGACTTCAGATAATATCTCTCTTACAACTTGATTGTGAGGAACGGAGGTTATGATGAAACTTCATAGCTAAGAGCTCCTTTTAGTATAAAGATTTTCAGTAGTTTTACAGTGGAATTTCTAAAGCCTAGTTAAGTCCATATGATTTGCTTTATAACTTCCTGAACTGAAAGGAGGGAATTTGTGCCCCTTCTAGTCATGTCCAAGATAAAAAGGAAAATAAGATTGTCTCTGACTGTTCTTCCTTGCATTTTCTTCCTCTCATTGGACTTGCAATCTTACCCTATTCCATCCCCTCTGGAGAATGGCTGTGCACAGGGAGCAGGTAACTGTATAGGACTCTGTCTCATCCACTGCCACACTGGATCCTGGCTACCTCATCTGCTCAGGGGAGGGGTGGTATGGAGGTGTCTGTGCACACAGTCTGTACATTCAGACTGAAGAGGTTTGTGGCCATCCCATTTCCAATGCTTTCCTTACCACTGTCTGAGAACACGGTCTCAGTGACAGCTTTGAGTTCTCATTATATTGTGTGTCAATGTGCTTCAGATCCTTTCACAGAGGACTGTCTGTTTCCCATCCCTATGTTTTAGTATTTTGGTCTCTGTGTGACTGTGAGTCAAGCTTCCAAAGAACATGAGGGGGAAGAAATTCAAAGTTAACCCCACACTCCAAGAAGGAATTCAAAGAGAATGTGTGGAGCCAGGGCTTGGGTTTCCTAGACAGAGACGCTCAAATTCTTTCAGAAAAGGGCCACATGCAGCAGGACATACTGGGGATCTTTGATGCTTCTGAGATTACTTCAAAAAAATGTTTTCATTAGTAGTTTTAGTTGTGTGCAGAGAATATATAGATCGTCATTTATTTCTAGAAATAAAATTGTGTTATCAGATAAATGTTTGTAAATACAGAGTCAAGAATTAACACCTCCAGTCTTCTAATTCAACAGATGTGTGTGGAGAGTAAACAGAGAAAATACGTAGAAGACATGAAGGTCATTTGGAAAGTTGTACTTAACATCTGTCTGCTGATCCATCACTTAAATGTTTCTCAACCCTGACCTGATTCTCTCTTCTAAGCACCAGGCATGAATTTATCCAAGCTTCCTGGCCATGTCTGTGCAGATATCCAAAGAAGGTCCATTGGAGCTGGGAACTCAATTTTGTTCAATAACTTTTCTCGACTAATTCTTCCCAATTTTCCACCAATGGCGTATTCTGCCCGGGGAGGGAGTCCGAGTGTGTTTTCTGACATCACCTCATCACTCTTGCCTTTCCCAGTTCCTGAAGCCTGGCTCACTCTCTTGGTGCTTGTCCATCTGGTGAAACTTGAATAATCTGTTTCATCTCAAAATTTTTCTTCTCTGTGACACCCTCCCTGATGTCACCAGAAAGAGCTGGCCATGTTATTTCTGATGCTCCACTCACACCTCAGATTCAAAGTGCGTGTCACGTGATGTTGTGACTACAGTATTTTTCTTCTACATCTTTCTCTCACCACTGGGATTTTATTATTTCTCTGAAGGTAGAGGCAATTTCTTGCTGATTTTCGTTTTCTAATATTCAGTAAAACAGAAAAAATGTTTGGGGTTATAAAATTAACCTCTCTCCTCTCTTTCTCTCTATATGGGTCACTATGAAAGTTTTGAGACAGTCTGTGTTGTGATCCATTATTTCACTTCCAAGAAACAGTCGACAGCGTCCTTTCTGATTCACCCGTGCAAGTTTCAGCTTATCAGTGTTGTTTAGGAGGGCTTTATTTCTTTCTGTCTTCATGGATTTTATGTTTTTTGATTTTTGTATATCTCAAAACTTTCATAATGACCCATGAAATATATACATATGTAAATATGTATGTATGTGTGTATGTAACTTACTTCATAACATATATCATTTTTAACCCAACTTACTGAGTGAAGTTTCATGCCACCCTGAAAAGCCTATTGATGATGGCAGCAGCTCCAGTTGCCTGGCTGAGGCAGAAGGAGGAAGGCAGGTGGCAGAGGAGCCAGCCACCTGGTAGAGGGAGCAGGGATCAGGCACATTTCTTCAGAGTGGAGACCGCTGTGCTTGGCTGTGCTGTCACTGACACAGACACAGAGAGCCATCTGGTTCCTTTGGAGTGGTGTCATGGTGCCTTCTTCTCCTACAGGCATGGTAGCCTTGGGCTATCTCTTCTTTCTGGACCTGATCCACAAGTTGTGAGTGGTCGATGAGTCTCAACCCCTGCCCTGGGTCTTGCCAGTACCAGTACTTGGCATTGTGATCAAAATTCTGCTCACATTCCAGGGTAGCATCTTGTTTTTCCTTTCTGAGTAGATATTTTGGGGTCAGAGTGATTCCATCATTCAAGGTTCCTGGGGAAGAAAGAGGAAGATGCCGTAAACACAGCCCAGGGAGGAGTCCGAGGTGCTTCCTGGGAGGAAAGGCTTAGATGTGGGCCTTGGCCCCCTGGGAGAAGAGTTCATCCCCTGACCCTGAGACTCCCTGCTCCTAGGAGACAGAGGGCCACGCAGCAGAACATCGAGTTGCTCATAGTAGGAAGATGTTCTCCTGTGGCTGCAAGCACTGGGGACAGAAGCTTAGCTCTGGGGTTCCACCTGGCCTACAATGTAGTTTGTCAGAACACTGGAGTGAATAGTTGAAGGGACCCCGAAGATATTCTGGATGAGCTCCCTAATTTTGCAAAGGAAGAAATAGCCTGGAGAGCTGAGTCATGGGCACTTCCCATAACTGTGTTTCCTCTGAGCTGAGGGGCTGGCACGCCATGTTTGTGGGCCAAAGTCTCCCTCCCACTGGCCTGTTGATTTTCACCATTTCCGTTACTGTAGTGTTTGAATTCCTATAGGGGCACTCTGGTTATTAGAAAGAGGGTAACACTCAGGGAGAGGGTGACTTGTCAGGTCTGTTCTGAGGAGTCCAAGGCAGCTGTCCTGCCGCACCAAGCATAGCTGCTGTTCTGGGTCCATCACACACCACACTGGACCCCACGTCCTTGGGCCACCTCCCCTTTGGCTGGTTTTACTTCTTTTATGTCACTTTCATTCTCCTACTTGTTTCCTGCTTTTGTTTAATGCCCTGACTAGATTTTCATTTGACTTTATTTTCCTTTGGACATCTTTTCATTGATTCTGCATTTCTGAGATGATTTTGTCTTTTTCTTTTATTTCTTTTCTGAGTTCAGTCAGCTTCTCCCCCCCCCTCCCATTTCTTTCTGTTCCTATTTTTTGAACCTCTGTGTATAGGTGGCATTTAAAGTATATTTCATCCTGTTTGGAGTATAGACTTACATTTTCTTCCAAAACACATGATTCTTTTTGGAGTGAGGGAGGAGAAGTGAAAGATTTTCCTTTATTTTATGGGTTTACTTTTCTTTTGTTCGTTTCTGTGTTTGGGGCATTCTACAAAATTCCTAATTTGATGGCTTTTCCCCCCACCCATCATTCTAGCAAAGTGCAGACACCTTAGTAAGTATTGTTTGTTTGTTTTTATGGTGAGGGTGGGGTGGTTGTGAATTCTAGTAATTTGTGATTCCCTTTTGTTTTGTACGGTCTTACATTTTCCTTTTTCCTCTTTTTCTCTTCACTATCTAATTGCCAGAGGACCCTCTTCATTTCTTTTTAGCTCTTTTTCTTATTCACAAGCAATGCCTTTGGGAGAGGAGACTGTCCCCTTAAATCACATTATCAGGTGCTTTAAATGGTGTGGACTTTGGGATCCCCCTTCCCTGCAGCCCTGCTGGGGTCTGACTCAGGTCCTGGCCTTTTCATGGTGGTCTTCCCAGCTCTCCCTCAGGCCCCCAGCCAGCATCCCTCTTCAGTCTTCTTGGCAGATTTTCTGTTTTTCTCAATTTGGATGGGTTGAGGAAAGGGCTGGAGCATGTGAAATTCTTTTAGAAAAACAGAAGGCATTTTCTTCTATCTATTTTCAAGTGTCTGCCCCACTCCCAAGCACAAAATGCAGTGCAATAACCTGTGTATACTTCATGCTGGTAAGGCTTCCAAGTGTATTTGAAAAGACTTTGAACTTGTCTACTTTTGTTTTTTGTAAATCACTTTATCAAGCAAATGATAATAAACCCTTTTCTTTAAGCACCTGATATCTATTGAGTGATGAGAATAAAAGGAAAAATTCACTGAGACAAAAAGTTTAGGTACACATTTCTAATGAGCACTATCTGTTGCGAAGAACTTTCCCTTAAATTCCAAACTTACACACTCTATTTCCCTGATCTCTTGGACAGTCTATAATTTTATAGCAGGGGCTCTTAAATCTGGCATCTACATAAACCTGAATGGGCACTAGTGAGAAAAGAACAAAACAAAAATTATGCTATACTGAATTAACAGGCAGCCCAATAAAAACATACATACATATCTACACACACATGTTATATATATATTATGTAATATACGTGTTATATATATATTATGTAATATATGTAATATGTATCTATACATACACACATATATATATATATATAAAACATATATATACATAACTTTTGAGCAGACAAATCTGCTCTGTCTCTTGGTCTCTTGTCATCTACTACCTTCCTTCCTTCCTTCCTTCCTTCCTTCCTTCCTTCCTTCCTTCCTTCCTTTCCTTCCTTCTTTGTCTTTTTGAATGAATTTTTTTCTTTACAAATGTTAAAAATTAATTATTTTGTCAAGGTTAAAAGGAAAAAAACACTGCATTTGTTATATATATAATCAAATTATATATGTAAAGCATGAAATATAAAACCTGATATATAGTATGGAGTGAAAGAAATGGAGCTCTGCTGGTTCTTAAGTGTTTAACCTGAAAAATTAGGTCCAATTTTCAAAAATCTTTACTTTTCTTTTGAAGGACAGTGTCTTAGTTATGGGGCATATAGACAGAGATATTCCATGATATTTCTACAATTCTTTCCTTTTTCCAACTTTAACTTGCAAACTGCCTTACAGCTGATGTTTCTGTTGCACAGATAGTGCGTCTCCCCTCCTCTGTCCACTGCTGTCTTGGGGGTGGGCCCCAGCGGGTGGAGGGTGTTTGCGTGCAGAGGGGATGTGACTCTGCATTGATGTGGATACTGAGCTGGCACAGTAATAAACGGCTGAGTCTCCAGGCTCAGCCTGCTGGATCTTTAGGACACTGGGTCCCTCTTTGGGAAATTCAGCAGAAAACCGTTTTGTTGGCATTCCTGACTCATCTATGGTTCTTTCTTTCTGGAGATAAATCATGAACTTCAGACCTTCCTCCAGGAGCTGCTGATACCAGTAAACATGATTGTGTTCTTTCTCGGGGCTGCATCTCAGGGTGGCCTCCTGTCCTCTCCTCATGATCAGGTGTCTTGGGTTCTGACGGATACCAGTACTTGTGAGACCTCAGGAGAAGAGGGTGCATGAGACAGAGTCAGAATGGCAGAAGAACAAGCACCTTAAAATGAAGCAGCACGTCTGAAGTCTCTGATGTTCATTTAAAAATTCACATACATTTTGCTTTTTGCTGCATAATGCAATTATCTGTTTTCAAATAAATCTCAAAACCTTTCCCTTTCAGAAAAGTCCAGGGTATATTACAGCCCAGGGGTGTTGATCCATCAGCTCAGAACTCACCTGACCCCAGGAGCCAGATGACCACACAGCAGGAGAGTCTGGTATCCATGGCTGAGGCCCAGGGAAGATGCTCACTGCAGCAGGTTGGGGAGCCACCCTGCACAGCTGCTCCCCATGAGGCGGATCTTCCAGTGAGATCACCTCTTCTAGTGGACCAATAGTGGGTCCTATTGTCCCCAGGACCATTCTTATATGGTATACCCTACTCACTGAGCTATGAGCGCCAAGCCCCCCTCCACTTTTGCTCATTTTTGTTCATTTGTTTTCCTTTTCTTATCATCTGTCCATTTTCTAGCTGTTGCTGAATATAGGCAGTGACAAGAGACAACATCAAGACATAAAATTAATAATATATTAAGAAATCTATATAAGCACATATTAAGAAATGGCTTTTCCTCCCGTGTGGGTGTGTTGTTGTTCCCCTACCGGTTTCATATTAGTGTCAAGTACATTGGATACTTGGAGTACTTTACTAAGGAGAATGTTCTTCAACTCCATCCAGGTATATATAAAAGAAGTAAAGTCTCAGGCGGTGCCTGTGGCTCAAAGGAGTAGGGCGTCAGCCCCATATGCCGGAGGTTGTAGGTTCAAACCCAGCCCTGGCCAGAAATTGCAAAGAAAAAAAAAAAAAAGGTAAAGTCTCCACCTTTTTATGACTGAATAGTATTCCAAATAACATTTTATAGATTTCTATGTAGATGGCTTTTATACGATTTGAAAGATTTATTCATTTTTTAAATTTCCGATTGATATGAGGGTACAAATGATCATGTTGCATTGTTTGAATTTCTTTAGTATAGTTTAAGTTGTGGTGGGGGGAGGGAGAGCAGAGGGGGTTGGTGAACTCTCACCTGAAATATGCACAATGTGAGGGTATACACAGCACACCTGGGGTGAAGGGCTCATATGCCACTTGCACTTTACCTAAACAATGCGAACAATGTAACCTAATTGTTTGTACCCTCATATTAATGTAATTTTTTAAAAGATGTTATTGAAAAAAAAAAAAGAAAGCTAGGAACATGATTTGACATTTGCTGGAGGAAATGATTTGACATTTTCTTAGTTGTTTTTTCCCCCTCCTTCATCTCAGCTACTTAAATGGCTTTAAATATTTTGAGGAAACTTTATTCTAATGTTTATATTTCACTTTTGTGATCTTTAGTTATTCTCCTTGATTTTTTGATAGAAGTAATTCAAATAACAAACATTAGAAAAACTGTAAATTCTCCCTCTGACCTTGTGTGTCCTCAATCTACATACCTATTTGTATGATACTCTGAAATGCATACCCTGGCTCGGCTTCTTTCCATTTTTCTGTTCTTTCTTACCCAGTAGGACTGAAAAAAATTATGTGAAAGGCATAGTGAAAGAAAGATACAAAAAGCAGGGAACAGTGCCTGCTACTAATGGAATTCACCCAGGAGAGGCAGAGGTATAGCTTGTTTATCTAGTACACTCCATAGTTTGGCTAATAAATATGATTATGTTAACTTATTGGGTCCAAATAATTGTGGCTCAAGGCCTTATCCCTACCAAGATGCTAAGGCCTCCCTAAAATGGTCTCCAGTACTCTGGAGAGTATTCAGTGGGCTTCCCCACAAGTAACTCAATCAAACACAGCTGCAATCAGCACTGGAATTAGCCCAGTTATTCTCCTAAGAATATTCCAAATTGTCCACCAAAACCATTGTCAAAAATGCTCATCTCTGAACACCCATGCATTACCCAAAGGGACTTTTTCTGGATGCTTTTGGATCTGCTAACGCCCAGGCTGCTGGAGCAGGTTTGGAGTTCACACAGAAATGAGGGAAATGATTAGTCTCCTCATCAACTCTGTAATGTTCTTTGTCACTTGGAACTCAAAGAAACTCTTCTTGTGTGCAAAATCTCACCAAGAAACTTGCAAACAGTTCCATGAGATGCTGGTTATAAATCTTGTGTTCCTTAGATAAGAAACAGAGGCCTTACTCTCCTCTCCTCTTCACTGGTGCAGGTTCCAGACTAAAAATCTCACTCCAGATTTCATTATTAGTCACAAGTGCTGTGATAAGGATCAGGAAATGCAAATGGTTTATAGTGTGTTGAAATGGCAGGCTTTAAAAACCAGTAATTCAAGGTTCTGGGGTTAGCAGGGGTAGTGGTCATAGCAACATGCCAACATAGCAGCTCTGCATGCTGTGAAACAATCACTCTTATGCAAATATTTTATTATTTCGATGCAAATGTAAAGGGAATTATACTCCTAATTTCATTTTTACAAAGTTCTTTGTTAGTATATAGAAATACAATAGAATTTTTGGTATTCATGTTTTAACCTGCAGTTTGTTATATTTATTTATTAAATAGAATGGAGTTGTGTGTGGGGGTGAATTTATTAGTATTGACTATATACAAGACTATGTCAGCTGTGATTAGAGATAATTTTATGTCTTCCTTTTCAAACTGGATGCCTTTTATTTTAGTTTAGTTTTTCATGTCTAATTGCCCTGGCTTGACCAAGGTTATAGTAGGTTGAAATTATTTCTTCCAATTCTTAAAAAATGGTACTTTCCTGTTTTCTTCACAGAATATCTCAGAAAAGATTGTTGCTGGTTTGCCTGGAGTCATCTGCTACCAATAGAAGAAGCCTCATGGTGGAGTCTCCTCCTGCACATTACGGGGTAGGGCTGAGAAGGCATACCTGCAGCTCCCGCTACCAACTCTGAAAACAGTGAAAAGCAATGATGAGTTTGGGAATTCAGCACAGATTCATGTGCAGATTCTGTTTATTCTATCAAATGATAGAAACAATAGATGGAAAGTTCCTGGATCTGATAATGATCAGCTCCTTGATTTTGCGCCAAGGAGACTTAGCCCCTGAAATATGGGGTGCCTTTTCTCCTGCCCCTAACAGCTTTGCATATATTAATTCTGATTTGGCTCAGTGGCATGTGGTGCAAATGACAAAACACATAATTTTATATCGGCATCATACTCAGCATGGCTTATTTCCCCTTTCACTATTAGATACAATTGTGTATTAATATTCCATAGGATAAGTGTAGATACTCTGATGACATTTGATGGTACTTTTATTTTTAATGCTATGATTCTGCTCATGAATGGCAATCCACATCTATACTAATATATCCACCTGTAGTGTGCCTGTAGTCCCACCAACTGGGGAGGCTGAGGCAAGAGAATCACTAAAGTCCAAGAGTTCTAGGTTGCTGTGAACTGTGATGCCACAGCACTCTACCCAGGGTGACATAGTGAGACTCTGTCTCAAAAAAAAAAAAAAAATTATATCCAGAGCCCCCTCCAAAATTTCCTGAACAAAATTTATTATTGAATCAATTTAAAATAAAATACACTCTGCTTACATCTTTATTTAGCTTAATGAAAATGGTAGTGTAGATTTGTTACACATACTATATGGTCATTGGGAATAGACCATTTTAAGCATACACGGAAGGCTGGTGCTCCACTGAAATCTTCGGCTGGAATCAGTAAAGGCAGGACATGGTGGTGTGATCACAATTATTCTCCCAATGGGAGAATCTCTTTTTGAGTTGGAGTTTAATACAATGGCATCAAAATGTGCCGCCCACCAAGGATTCATGTATGGAATAGAATATATAAAGGAAACAAAACTATTACCTGAGATGAGGCTCTATAAGATAACACCAAGTGTTCTCATGCAGGGCTGATCACATCAGATCACTGTGGAATACCTGCTATCCTCAGGCCCCTGAGAAACTCTACTTGGCAATTAACTGCTTCCTAATGATAAATAATAAACATGATTATCTTTCACTTTGTCAAACAGTATCCTTGTCATATATGAAATTCAAAACATGAGACTCATGAAAAAAGAGGCAGTAACAAAATAAAATTATTAGCAGAAAAATAATAACCTAATTAAAATGGCAAAGCACCTAAATTAACATTCTCCAAATGTTACATTATAGCATTATTCACAAAGTCATAATATGAAAACAAGTATCTGTTGGCGAATGAATGTAACTGTGGGATCTATGTATCTGTCTACCTACCTACCTACCTACCTATCTAATAGAACATTATTCATCCTTAGAAAAGAAGCAGATCCTACCATGTGCCAAACCATGGATGAACCTGGAGTACACTGTGTCAGATAAACTAGACATGGAAAGAAAAATACTGCTTTATCCCACATATGTGTAGAACCTTTAAAACAATTCAAATATATGGAGGTAGAGAATAAAACAGTGGTTACCAAGGGTGGCAAAGAAGTAGGGACATACAGGTGAAAGGAGACAAAGTAGCAGAACTGTATGATGAGCAGGTACAGATCTAACACACAGCGTGAGGACTATCGCATGTGATATTGTCTTCTGTTCAGATTTTGCTTACTAGAATTTTAACTGCTCTTGCCATAAAAAATGAGTAACTATGTAAGATGATGGATATGTAAATTTGCTTCACTACAGTAATCATTTTACTATCTAAATGTATCCCATTAATATCATAGTGGATACTTTAATTATACCTTATAAAATTTATTTTAAAATAAAATTGTTGATGAAAAGAATAGACGAGGCTGCTTAACCAGTCTGTACCTTCCTTCTTTGGGGAGAGTTCTGGGGAAAGCTGTGTGCCTCTGTGTCAATATTTTAATGTATGAGTGTGTGTGTGTGTGCCCTGTAGAGTGTGGGGCAGCAGTGAATGAGGCCACTGGCCAAGGAAAGAGAAGACAGGCTGTTTATTTTTGTTTTAAGGATAGATATGTGAACATTTCAAATGTACTTCAACTTCAAAATGACCCCAATTGAATGTGTAGGTCTTCTTTATTGAATACTCTATTTCATTTGTGCTCCCTAGATTTGTTGCCTATATCATTATTCTTGAAATCCAAGGGTAGGGTTTTCTTAGTCTCTTTTATTGCCCTCATCTTTTTCATCAGATAAGTGTTAAAATTCTGTCCATTCTGTACCTCAGCAATCCATTCCCTTCTTCAACCTGTTCTGATGCTCTTGTTCAAAGCTTTGCAGTATCTTGTCTATGTTGTTTCAATGAATATCTTCATGTTTATTGCACTTAAGACATTTATCTTGTTAATTTTTCCATGAGCTCTATCTACTCTCTTAATGAATTTTTAAATGAATGGTGTTGTTAACTGTAAGTTAAACATGTTGCCTTTTATCTCCCATTTCAGCATTCTCTCTATTGCGCGTCTTCTGACAGCTTTGTCTAACGCAGAGAGATGACTTAATTCTTCCATCCCTCAGTAACATTCAAAAATTCATTTTTTAAACAAAATAAAAATTTAAAAAGTTAGATTCTTTGTGGTCTAACTTTAAGGTACTTTTCTTAGCTTGATGGTAGCTTGGTCTCACTTATACCATGTTCCAGTTTTGCTAATAGCATTTGAGCTTTCTCTCATTTATTACTTTGCTCACTTTTATTATTCACCCCTTAGCCTAAAACCTCATTTTCCAACTATAATTTTCAATCTAAGCATCATTGAAGGATACATAGAAACATCCCTTGCTACCAACATTCTTGGATTCCACCTCTATCCCTGAGCACACAGGGCACTTTCTTTTTGTCCATCCTATGGCGTTTCCCTCAGCCTCTCCCACATATGTTTAAGTGTGTTTATTGTATCTGTCTGTCTATATTCCCACTACATTGTGAGTTCCTAGAAGGAAATGTCTTCTTTTTATTTCTGTTACCAATAACATTTATGATAGCCCCTGACATGGAGGATCTATTATTTAATAACTGTTTAAATTTTCCCTTAGTCAAGATTGAGTTCAATGCTCTCTGAAATACTAAGAAGGTCATCTTCAAAGAAGTACAAACCATTTCTGTTCTTTACCATTTTGTCATTGTCCCTGTAGTTGAAAAGTTATCTGAGTGCTTATAATGTAATTGTATGGATTTCTGAGTTCTGTTAGGTGTGGGGCTACCAGATCTTCCCAAGAATTCCAAGATTGGTGTGTCTGTTCATCCTATCAGATGCACTGAAGCCGGGACAAAATCCTACTGCAGCCAGGTGACTGCACCTCTCTGAGTAGCTAGTGTTGTAGGGGTAACTTGTGGAGTCTTTTTTGCAGGTATTTTGCTGTGAATAAATATTTTAGCCCCAGGGGTTCTCCAAATCATCTTTCTCCAAGCAAAAATAATCAGGCTGTAGCCCCATGTCTGGACTTGTAAATACCAACACAGGTAATTCCTGTGAGAGAGGGGTTTATACCTCTAAACATGGGTGAACAGGGCTCAAAGGTAATACCTATCAGAGGCATATCGTTCAAGTCATGAATCAGAAGATCTCAATCTTGTTATGCAGTGTGTGTATTGGAGGAAAATTTGTATTATGTAAAAGTTCATCAAAATCTAAAAAGTGGTGGGAGTAAAAAGCATGCCACGGTGGACATGGAAGAAAATGTTGCTGTCGTTCTAAGGATTTTCCAGGCAGCTGTGTAAAGACAACTTTAGTGTGGTGTCATTGAAGAGAGAAGAGATTTTAAGAGATCAGAAAGAAGGCATGTGTTGGGAATGGATTAAATAAGAGACACAGAAACAAAACTTGGTCTAAATAACAGAGAGGAGAGAGAAAGGGAGCAGCGAGGCTGACTAGGACAGCTGTAGAGTCTCTGAGAAGAGCAGGACCTGGGATCAGGCAGCGAAGGTGCCAAAATGGAATGATAAAGCACCCGTGAGCCGTAGGGCGCCAGGCGAGGATGAGGCGATTTTATGGCCAGTGACGGTGTTAGCAGGCTGGCCAGGAGACCAGGGAGGAGACGAAAGTGTATTTCTCTGGATGACCAATAAACATGCAATAATTCTCTTCACTTGTTCCACCTTCATTACTTGTTTTACCCCATTATCATTGACATTGATGTATTAATAGATAAATGGGGGAAACTGGATGTCAGTAAATGTTAGCTATTATTATCACTACTATCAAACTAGAGGTCTGGAAATATCCTAGTAGATTTGTTCACAAGTAGGAATTTGGAAAGACTGGGACCCATTGAAAGGCAATATGTGCCAGGCAGGGGGTGACAGAGGCATGAAGAAAGGCAAGCAAGTTTGTAAGTTGAGGCTTCACACAGTAGGTCACTAACGCACCTGTAAGCAGATCCAGAACATATTGAAATAGTGAGATGACAAAAAGCAGACCCACGGTATTAGCTTCATGTTTACTTCTTCTATAATTTAAAAAATCTAATTAAGCTGAGAAAAAGAAATAAAGGTACTGCACTTTATTGTTAACAGAGATGCTATCATTGCTGTCATGATCTATAATAACCATGTGGTTTAATGTCCAAACTGCAGAACTTTTTTTTGTGAAAGAGGGAGCTATTAATAATTATTCCAAGACAACGAGCCTCAACCAGGACTGCATGGCCAACCAAGACATCTGACCACCCTGCACAGTTGACTTTCTGACATCTTTTTTGTTTGTTTTGTTTTTAAAGGAACAGAGTCTCGCTCTATAGCCCAGGATGGGTACAGTGGTACAATGATAGTTCACTGCAGCCTCGAACTCCTGGGCTCAAGTGATCCTCCTGGCTCAGACTTCTGAGCAGCTGGGGTAGCTGAGTAGTTAAGCCACGGCTGCGCCATGCTCCATTACTGCCATCTGGCAGCAGTGGAGGAAATTGCAGGAAAATATACTATCTCTGAAATAACACATTTCAAATTAGCCTCAATGTTGCAGTAAGGAATGATCTCTGTATAACGTCCCCTCCAACCAGGGGGTCTCCAGATCTGTGTTATCTGCATATTTAATTTAATTATATTCAGATTTTTCAGGTGGTGGTGATATGTCTCCTACTGCAACCCTGCTGGTTGCACATGTGTGGGAAAATGAAGATTTTATACACACACAAAAACACAGACATACACATATCTGTATCTCCTGAGTCACACAATCTTAGTTATATCAGAGCTTAGACCAAACAGTGCCAGTTTCTGATTTTTAAGAGGAAGACACTGAGTCCCAGAGAGCTGAGAATACTTGCCAAGATTTCACGGCTGAAACAAAAACAAAAACAAAAAAACAGAGTTAGGATTAGAAAGTAGGTTTCCTGACTCCAATTCCAGTGTCTGTGGACCAGAGAGAGGAGGGAATGGTTGAGTGTTTGAAATGAAGTAAAATGCTTTGCTCCCTGGGCAGCTGTACAAGAGCTTGAATTTCCTGGGACAGTCCCTGAGTGGGGATATTAATCAGTGTTTCTCTGGCGTCTTCCCCTAAGAGGGCTGTGTATGCTGTCCCCACAACCACCGTCAATCTCAATTCTTCACTGCTCTTCCGGGAGGCAGATCGTGTTGAAATGACTGTGGTAAAACCCATAGTGGCCGACATGCTCTTGTTCCACATAAAGAAGTCCGTGACTCTGAGAGGTACGTTGACAGGGGAAGAGTTTTCAGGGGACCTATGTCTGAAATAAAATGAGGCAATTTCTGACACAAGGAGAAGGGAAAATGAAGCATGGAAAATTTTGAATTGATTAGACAGGGGTTGCAAGATTAAAGGGGAAAGAGGCAGCTGGCACTCGTGAGGAAAATTCCCAGAGAGGAGAAATGTGTGCAAAGAACTCTAGATGCTTTTGTAGGGATCATCTTTTAGTTTTGGCTAACCAGTAACCTGTGCCTGTGCAGGGTGAAGTGAAAAAAAGCATTAGGCAGATTCCACCAGCATTTACAGAGTGGCCACACTCCAATCGAGGAACAGAACTAGGTTAGAGCAGGAGATGGCAAACTGCAGCCCACAGGCTGAACGCCTGTTTCTACTGTGTATGCACAGTTTTAGGGGGGAGGAAGCATTTCCAATGTGGCAGCATGAGGGGCTTTGAACATCTCTCCCCAGAGAAAAAAATAACCGCTGAACATTTGAAAGCAATCATTTGCAGTCTTTGAAAATTATCTTGAAGACATACAGGAAGCAAAGAAAGATTTATTCAAGAAATTCCACTAAATCTTGTTGAGCGCTCAGTAGGACAGAAGCTCTCCTGCAGGAGGGTGTGATGGGTGCAAGGGGACTCTTCGCCCCCAGCTCCCTGACTAGGGCTGCAGTTTCTCTCCAGGAAAGGCAGGCTTCCAGCACCTGCCATCCCGCGGCTCAGTGATGGAGAAACTCTGTTCCTGGTCAGCGCTCCCTTCCTCCATCTGACACCCGCCCATAGAGTGGTGCTGGGAGGAGCAAGTCAAGAAGTGGTGAGCAGACTGGACCTGTAAGTCTCTTCTGTCCCATTTGGGTGGGGGTGGGTGGGTATATAACTGTGATGCCACCACGTCTCCCCAGTCTTGGCCTCCCAGGATTCTCCTTTGACACAGCCAGATTCCGGTTTATTTTCTCCTTTACACACCTCCCAGCACCTGCAGGTGGGGCTGATGTGGATGGAGGATACGCCACAGTTTCTCTGTCACTCTCAGAGGCAGATGCCTTTCTGTCTGTGCCTCACTCCTGGGCATCCAGTCACTTCTTAATCCAAATTCCACCACCATACCTGCCCTATGCTGTACGTGACCACAGTTCAGAGTTCACTGTTTGGGGAAAACATCTGAGTATCTGTCCACATTAAAGAGTTTAGGTTTAATTTCTCATCTTCTAAGAGTGAGACTGACTCATTTTCAGAGGCTCTCCCAGTTGGTTTTAAACCCAGTATTTCTTATCTCCCAGGTCTATCTCAAAGACTCTCTTGGTCTCCGTTTTGGTCCTCGGTGGAACCCAGTCCTAACTGATGACCAAAAATGAGACATAGTACTAAAGCCTGGGCCCTCCAGCCAGGACCCAGTGGGGGGAAAAAAGAAGGTGTGGGCAATGTCAGTGAGAGATTAGATATCTTCTAGATTATGACCATTTGCCTTCCTAACCACACACCTGGCTTATTATCTGTATCATTTCTGGAGTAAGAATGGACTCCAGAGGTAAACTGTCTGTGTATGAATCCTGGATCCTCCACCAAAAAATAAGGTGTTAACAAGGATGAGTTACTTAACTCATTTGTGACTCAGTTTCCTCACCTGTAAACTGGGTGAGATTACAGTACTTACCTCCTGAGGTGGTTGTAAAACTTATGTGAGCTCTAAATATATACAATGAAAATGTAGTCTAGTATGTAATAAGTGCTCAGTAAATGTTAGCTATTATTATCACTACGAAAATCATTAAAGCAAGCGAATTATTTGTGAAAGCTCTTTTATAATAGACGGTGTCCTATTTTTCCTAGATTATCTATATTTAATGCACAAAGTTTTGCTTTGCTAGATTACCTTGTCAATCCATATATTTTGCTTTGCTTCAGAACACTGCTCTTAGCCAGGTATATCAATTATGAGATGATATGTAAATATATACTCCTGTGTGACAGTTGCAATATTTCTTGCTTAGCACTTCACTGAGCTTGGCCAGGGGAGGCAGGGTCTTCACCATCCTCACATCTATAGTCCTCATCTGCCTCCGTGGGGCTTTCATGTCCCTCAGTCACATTATTGTCTTCTCTTCTGCAGGAGACTCTATGGTCCACATCTCCAAACATACTCTCTTTTCAATGTCGTTTCTTTACCTGTTTGTGATTTTCATTTGCCCATGACAATAGCACTTTCAACTCCAGATATTAATATGAGCAGACTCATGTATGTCTTTTTTCTTTTTCTCAAAGATGATTCTTCCCCTGAGATATTTTTATCTTAGGGGCCTTGGTACTTCCTTTCTCCCATTAATGATATTGATACTCCCAGTCTTGGCTGAAAGCATGTGGAGTCTCCTGGAATATTAAATGCTACGAAGTTCACCGAATGGCAGAAACTTGAGTTTGTATTATATAGGGTCTCCGTGATCCTTAGCATGATGCTTCTCATATTTCTAAGCCTCCAATGTAGATTACAAGAATCAAAAGAGGAAGGAAAGAAAAACTGTCTTTTTATCTACTGAAATACTGAATGGGTTCTTGAAGTGATTCTTGGAAAATACCATAAACTGAATGACAGGAGAGTGTAACACTTCTCCACTCTTGGCATCACTGTCAATGATTTTTGTTGGTTTATGCTCAACTTCTGTGTACAAATGAGATAATGACAGCTACAAAACCACTTCCTATTGCTGTAAGAAGTTGAGAGAGAGGAGAGCGGACCTACAGAAAGCACATGGATCTGGGGAACAAGAGGTTTATGAACAGAGAGGAAGGAACGCGGCAGCTCTGTGTCTTTGCTGCTGGCACACAGGTACACGGCCGAGTCCCCCACGCCTGGTGAACGGATGTCTACAGAGCAGAAAGAAGTATTAGGCCGGCTGGGTTGGAAGTTCTCAGAGGTGTCTGTTTCATTGTTAAATTGTGTATAGTAGTAGTAGAACAGTAGCTTTGGTGCTTGGTTCAGCTTCTGTTGGTACCAGTACATGGTATCGTGGTTCATGTTCTGAGAACAACTCAGAGTCACTGGTTTTCCCACCCTGGTAACCTGGTATCTTGGGTTCTGAATGATCATAGTCCATACATGGCCTGTAGTGAGAGAAGGAAAATTTAGAGTCAGAGTTTGAAAGGATACCGATGTTACTGCCATGAGGGAAAGGTACAGAATTGAAGACAAGATAGTCTTGGTTAAAGATTTCTTGTCTGTCCAGGTCTCACCTGCTCCAAGGAGACAAAGAGCCACGTAGTGGAGAAGCCCGGGGCCCATGGCTAGGTTGGAACAGGAATGCGGCTTCTGTCTGTTCAGGCTCCAGTTCCTGGGTTGAGAGGTGGGAGTTCAGAGGGTCGCTGGTTAGGCAGATCTGCCTGTGACAACCTCTGCTGTTGAGCTCACCAAGGCCAGAGTCACTCCACACTGTAATGTTACACCCAACTTCCTACCAGGCAGAGGAGTCTGGGCTTGGCTAGATCAGTTATGAAGCAAATGTTCATTCCCTATGTCATTTTTTACTTCTTCGAGACAAGTATTCTCATATTTGCCTCTGTCCCTACCTCTGTATCATGGGCATCCAGGCATCTTCACTTTACTAACCTTTTCTCACATCAGAAAAAGCAGCTCACAGTTTCCTCCACACACAAGGAGTTGGAGAAATCTAAGCAGAGCAGGATGTTAAGAGTGTATTGTGAGAAATGAGCTAATGTACAGTTGGTTCACATAGAATTGGGCACATGGTGGCCTTTCTAACAATATCGTTTCTTTCCCTAAAGGACACAAGTAGAAGTTGAGTATTTGAAGCTTTCTGGATTGGCTGCCATTTATCTGTACATTTCACTGGCCTAACTGAGAGGAGAATAAGAATTATCCACGTCAGGTATGTAGCAGCAATCGTGATTTTTTAGTCATCTGGGAACTTACAGAAGACTCACTGTTATAAAGGTGTCAGATCTCAAATTGTTACATATTTTAATGTATTTAACATATTTTAATAATTATTTCAAAATGTCAGTTGAGATAAGACTGATGCTGACAATAATTCTAACAAAATCTGAGGCATTATCATGGGAAGGGCAGGAAATCATATTTGTAAGCATAGAGTGGCAAACTAGGGGACTGTCTGAAGCTGAAGGTGGCTGCTTTTAAGGTTTTCATAGCCTGGGATCTTGCCTGACTTTCCTGATGGATAAGGGATCCTCATCTCAACACCCCTGTGGTGCGTTTGTGGCACACGGGTTGGTGAGCTCTGCCACAATCACAGGGCAAATCTGGCTCCTCTGTGAAGCCCACTTAGTGCCATATATACTCTCCTGTCAACTCCATGGTACCCTGCTGAATCCACCATCAGCCACCACTTGAGGACCATGAGTGTGACGGGAAGGTGAAGCATCCAGGTTTTCAACTCCGTCCGATGTCATCTTATGTTCTAAATTCCTGATTGTGGACACTTCAGTCCAGACATGCCAGTTCTCTCAGGGCTTCTGTAAGGAATGCGGACTTAGTTCTTCTGTTTATTCTGGATGTGGTTCACGTGCGGCTGTGCCTCAGGAGGAGTCTCGTGGTTACCATGTGTCATGTGTCCAGGTTTGGGATGCCTCTCCTATCGCAGAGTGATGATCAAGGGAGGGGATATATTGAGGAAAGGGAAACATGATGGCCAGGAGCAGCAGGAGAGGAAGACACAGGCCCCATATCCTGCTATCACCCACCAGAGAGGAGAGCTGAGTGCTGATGTCCAGGCTGCTGAGACAGTTTACAGGAGCTGTTTGCAGGAGTTCCCATCCTTGACTGATTCATGTGTAATTTAAACCAGCTTTTATCACTTCCTGGAAACTGCAAAGACCTTACAGCCCATGCATGACTCCATTCATCCCTCCTGTCTTTTATGCTAGCATTGTTCATTATTCATAGCTAATCTAAAAAAAGATACTATCTGCAACACCAAGACGTATTTGAGGCTTAATCAGAAAAAGAGGTTTTTTTTTTTTTTTTGGAATGGACTTGAAAATTCTGGAGACCTACTATACAACCTGGTTATTATAGTTAATAATAATGTATTGGATGCTTCAGATTTGCTAAGAAAGGTCTTGAATGTTCTTAAAACACTTACATTCTCAAAGGTAACTGAGTGGGGATAGGGACGTTAACTAACTTGCATGTGGAAACCATTTCACCACGTATGCATATATCAAAACATCACCTGTGTATCTTAAATATGTATATTTTTATCTGTCAATTATAACCCAAGATGAAAAATAAAATATGCAATAACAGGAAAATAATTCAGATATAAAGATACCACTTGAGTTAACAGAACTATAAAGGCAGCAATTATGTCTATTGTAGGATAGAATGTTAGGTGTCTACTATATGAAATGTCAAAGTGCTGAATTAAACTTTCACTTATCATATTTTGGAGTCCAGCAATGCACAAGCTGAGAGTTTGGTTTGACTCAGTAGCTGCTATTTTTAAATATAATGGAGAGAGCAAGGAATGGAAAAACAAATCAATTCTTTGGCTACTTGTTATGGCCTTGGATTATATAACAAAATAAAGGAAAAGGGATTAGTTGTAAGTTCTCTTGCTGGAAAAATATGTGATTCTTTGGTAGAAACCATTTTTCCTTGTGCTTGTAATGCTAAGGAAATGACGGACTAATTCATAGGCAGGATATGTGTTTGTGATGTGTGTGTCTGTGTGTCAGAAACTGAATACACCAATTCATGCCACATCTCCACACCGAAAGACAGAGTATTGGTTGCCTAACCAGGGGATCTGAACAATTAGAAGGGGAAAACTGGTTTTGCATGGTTTGAAAAAATTAAAATACAAGCCCACTTGCAAACATTTCCCATTGTCTGTTTTCCTGATCAGTGTTAACATACGGACTCAATGATGATTTGAGGGGCTACAGACTACTCAAAACTATGAAAAATGAAAAATCATTATTAGATGTATTTCATGATTGGATACAAAAGCTTGGCCCAAACAAGATAGGAATATTGGAGGCCAGATGCTAAAAGAAGACTGATGAATCAGGCAGATGTGTTATAAGCCATGTTAAGAGTTACATAATCCTATTGCAGCAATTGGAAATGATTTTAAAAATATTCCAGATGGGTTGACGCTCTTCTGCTGATGATGTTAAGTGTATTTTTTACATCAAAGACTCAGACCCTATATAGACAGAAAAAGTAGCTTTTACCTCTGATAATGAACCTGGGTGTTTCACTCCAAAATGAGATTTTTTTTTTTGCGGTTTTTGGCCAGGGCTGGGTTTGAACCCACTACCTCCGGCATATAGAGCCAGTGCCCTACTCCTTTGAGCCACAGGTGCCACCCCAAAATGAGATTTTTTTTAAGTGCTGGGAATTTATGTCTGCTAGGCAACTGTAACCTCAACTTACCACCACTACTACCACTATTACCAGCATCATCGCTGAGTGTCCTATAAACCCGTAGTAAGTGCCTTTTATTCACTATTTCTATCAGGAAGACTCGTTTGTCTTCCTAAAAGAACGAATACAAGGTATGGTGTCACAGTCAGATTCAGGAACCTTTCAAAGCAACAAGCAACAAGATTCAGGAACCTTTCAAAGCAACAAGAAACCTGTGGCACTTTACATTAAGGTAAGTCGCTTAAAAGGCAGTGCACAGAGTAAGTTCTGTGTAAGGGACCCCAGAAATTCCCCAAATCACAAATATCACTACCCAAATATTATTGAAATACTCTTGTACTTCTAATATTGATTCTGGTTCTTTCTCACTACCTTTCTTTGGGAAAGAAAACAAGGAAAGGCTTCTATTTAGCATAGCTGTGGTTCAAGAGGAGAGAAGGATACGGTTTTGCACAGGAAGGGCCTGTTTCAGAAGCACAGTGTCTGGGTTGCTGGCACAAAAATAAACTTCAGAATCCTCCGGTTCTGCAGGCTGGACCTTCAGAGTGGAGAATGTCCCTTCAGCCCTTTCAGCTGAGAATTGATAACTGAGCATCCCTGACTTATTCTGTACACACTCACATAAAAAGTATACAAAAAATTCCATTTCTTTCCCCATGGTATATTGCCACCAAAAAATAGATCCATGTCCAGAAACTGGATCACATCTCAGAGTCACAGCCTGGTCCTTTTCTATAACCTTGCTGCTAGGAAACTGAGTGACTCCAGCTGCTATTTGCTCTGTGGGAGGTGACAAAAACAGAATATATATAACAAGAATGAACTGGGAAAGGGTATTGCAGAGATATTCAAATTTCTTAGGACTTTACTTGTTCCCAGGGGACAATGGGACACTGAGCTGAGAAGCCTGGAAACTATGTCAGGATCCAGAAAATATGTGTACTTTTTCAGAGGAGGGAGCTGGTAAGCATGAATACAGAAGCAAAGTGGTGTCTCCTGGCCCTGGGAGGTATGGCTTCCCATGACATCAGCATGTGAGCTCATGTCCACAGCCTCGGGTGTTCCCTGTACAGAGGTGGGAACATAGCCGAGCTAGCCAGGGTTCTCTGCAGAAGGTTGCTCCTAGAGAGGGTGATGGAGAAAAACTGACATCAATTGAAGTCAACATGTTTCCTCATATGGCAGTTGGTAACTTTGCATATATATTTCTTACACAGTCACCACAGGTAGCTGCTGAGTCCAATGTCTGGATCCTACCCCATTCCTAGCCCTGTCTTCTGTCTGGTATCACATCTTTAAAGAATGTGGGACATTTCAACTTCAAGTGGCTACTGATGCTATTCTTGCTATTTCTAATGATCAGCAGCTGTTAGCACTTAATTCTCTTTTCCCATTATCCACTGAACACATTCCAATCAAGCTTTTGCCCTTACCACTCTCAAATTCGGCACGATTAAACATAAATATTATCCCCACCTCTGTTCCCTTCTGCAGCTTCCAGCGGATCCAGTTGAAAATCTTAGAGTTGTCCTTGAATACTCTTTTTCTACCCCATGCTACAGCCAATCCATTTGGAAATTCAACCAGCTTTGTCATCAAATTCACTCACACTCCGTGAATGCGTCACCATCTTCACTGCTAATACTCCGGAACCAACCACCATCATCTTTTTGCGATAGATTCCTAACTGGTCCTCCTGCCTTCTCCTGCTTCCACACTAGCTCTCACACTCAGCTCTCTAGAACAGGTGGATCACATGACTCATCTACCCTAAATTATCTACTAGCTTCCAGTTTTATTTGGAATGAGAAAGCAAAGCACTGAAAGGCTTCAAGGTCTTACATGAGCCTCCCAGCCACATTACCTCTCTGACTTAAGCTCCTTCCACCCCGTCCCAGATTTCCCTACTGATTGCCCCATGAATTGTTAAGTCCCAGTCTTTTGTTAGCTTTGAGCATTGATTACTCTAACTTTGTTGAGTGGTTTTCCTTCCTTCTTCAGGGAGTTTCCTCATGGGGAACACAGCTAAATAGACACAAGCAATCTTGTGACGGTCTCTAGAGCCTCTCTCTGTGTAGCAGTGGCCTATTCAGTCCCCTGCCTCTGAGATCCAACTGCCTCTTTATTTCCAACCCTGACTCTGCCTGGTTCCCCCTTCCTGGGCCAAAGCCTGGAAGCTCCTTCTCGGTGTTAAGGTAGAAAGGTTGTAGTACTCCCATTTCCCAGGGATCATCGTCTTCTGTTGCCCTGTTTCCACCGTTTTGACAACTCTCATTTCACATGTTTTGTTTGCTGGAGGTGGGGGGTGGCGGGTTACTGTTGTTTGCTTTTTTTTTTGTCTTTAAGCTGTGTCAAGCAGGGGGAACAAATCTGATTTCTATTAATCAATCTTGGTCGGAAGCTGTTTACTGCAGAAATTCTGGATGTCACATTCTTGACATTGAAATTCTTAAGGTCAGGGTCCCCAAGGGTTTCAATAGTTATGGGCCTTTTTGTCAGTTTCTGAGCATGTGGTTTCCATTGCTCACACAAGTGAGACACAGCCTGAAATTTCTCTCTGCTAATTTTTCCCTTTTATCTATCACCCAAAGGCCTGACCAAACAAACATTTGGTTTTCAGCTGCATTTCTGAGTCTTTGTTGTAATACATTTAGATCACATGGTCTGAGAACATTTAGAAGCTCCAGGATAATGCAGAAGATGTAACTCTAGATCATTTGTATCTTTTATTTTATATGGGCATTAAAACCCAGTTCTAACTATGAGGCCTATATCTAGTCTGAAGGCCTATAAGCCATTATGATTTTAATTCTCTCACATTACTCTACCTATCAGCTCCCTCTTTGCTCTGTAAATAGAGAATCTCTTTTTCTTTCTAGATTACCTGTGTATTGTTTTAGTGGTGTTGTTGTTTTACATTTTGATGGTGAATAATGTTTCAAATTTAAAAAGGAAAACAAATAGAAAAAGTCAGGAGTAGTCATCTTCTTTCTACTCTTTTTATAGTCCTTTTATCTCTCCAAATAACCAGCAATATATTTCACAACTTTAAAAAATTTTCTATATAAGCAAGTTTCTATATAAAACTCTAGTGAATTTAGAGACATTTACTAATATTTTTTAAAAAATAATTATGTCATCTGTTTTTTGCAAATTATTTTCCTCTTGACAGTTTATCTTTATCATTTCTACAAGTGAATAGATAAATGTGCCTATTTGTGCTTCTTTAAACCTTTCTATACATACAAAGCAAAGCACAAATACATATAAAAGAGATAGGATCATACATTCTGAATATATAATTTTTTCTTAATGCTTCTACAATTGTCAAAAGTACAAATGTGATTGACATATGAAACCAACAAACTCAATCAAAAATAATATATTCTTTTAATAAAAGGGAAGTATACATATAATTTTATATGCATTAATGGACTTACATATCATAGGGAACACTCCAACTTTAATGCTGGTTGATGAGGATAAAGAACATTTTAAAGGTTCTCTGTGTCATTGAAAGGGGAACAGAGAGGGCTGAGAGCTGAAGGTATGTGCAAGAATTTCACAGTCGTCTTAGAACAAGGACTCTAAGTGAGATGAGGAGGGAGTTAAGTCTGTGAGAAGGTGACACACAGCGCAGTGCTTACAGGAGGAGTCAATGCAGGTCCTAACAAGGTGAAGGATTCTGCAGAGTCAGTTGCAGAGTTAGAAAAAAGAAGCCTGTAGGAGACAATAGGAGACTTGAAAGAGCTACTCTGTAGGTGGCCCAAATTATTTCTAATTGTTAGTCTAGAATGTGAGAGTAGAAATGAATAAAGATGGGCTGGAGGAAATGAGCATTGGAAATTAGCAACTGAAGAAACTGAGAAGGCGAAGTTCATCTAGATTTTGGGAGCAGTCAACAACACTGGGAGTTTTAAGGGAGAAGAGACCAGACATGGTGAAGTTGTAATGCAAAGTCTCAGGCTGTGACATTCATCCTCAATCTTGGACTTAGTCACCCTTGAGAGGACTTTCTGTGGAATCCCAGGAATCAGCTCACCCTTTGACCTCCTATCAAGCTTTCTAATGTGAGACCTCCCTACCATCTGTTCTTGCCTTGTCCAGGGGCCCGTAGAACATCAAACCCACATCCTTCTCATGCAAAGGGAGGGGCAGGAAAGGCTGCAAGGAGCTGCTGGGAGCTGGAAGACAAGGGGAAGCGGGTTTCTGCACAGGGAGGGGGTGAATCTGCAGTGCTGTGGCTAAGCTGCTGGCACAGAGATACACGGCTGAGTCCCTGGGTGCCGTGGGCTGGATCTTCAGAGTGGAGAAAGAAGCATTAGGCATCTTAGCAGAGAATCTGTCCTTGGGCATCCCTGAATCATCTATAACTTCCCTGTTGTTAAAGTAAATGAGAAACTCTGGTCCCTGCATCGTGGTCTGTCTGTACCAGTAAATAACAGCATGGCCTGAAATTGGCTCACAGTTCAAAGTCACTGCTTGTCCTATCTCTGTCACCTTGTGCTTAGGTGTCTGGGTGACTCCAGCAACTGTGGGCTCTGTGGAAAGGGACAGAATTAGAACATAATCAGACCCATATCTAGCAATGTTCTAAAACACAGATTCTTTATTTCTGGGGTCTCACCTATTCCCAGGAGACAAAGGATGGCACAGCAAAAAAGCCTGGTGGCCATGGCAGGATGGAGCAGGAGAAGGCTTCACCCACATGAAGCCCCTGTGGGTGTGAACAGAGGGGCGGGAGATCCGCAGCCTCCTGCCTACCAAAGTGGAAGGGGCCAGGCAGTGATGTCATGGTCTGTGTCCCTTCTTATAGGACATCCTTTCAAAGACAACCACTAATTCCCTGCAAAAGACCAACTGAAAATATGTGCAATTACTCTGGGGTGTGGTTGGTTCATTCAAAGGCTCCAAGCATCCCCATTCATTGCCACTTTTCATAGCCCCGATACTTCTGGGACCACCAAACATCACAGCTCCCATTCTGCCTTCCTTGATGTACCAAAGAGAGACCCACTGGCTGGATATTTCTCCATGAGTGTGCCAGCAGCATCTCAAATTCTGCACATTAATAAATTACTTTCTAAATCTCAGAACTTTATTATTTCTCTGATTGGCAGTCTCCAGCTGAGTTAGGGCTTTGCTCCTAGAGGGGTTGGGACTACCATGTTCATCACAAAGACAGCAAAATGGAAGCCCTGGGAAGAGACACGATTTATTCCTAGTGAAGGCTAGAAACTTGTACCATGTGCTAGGTAATCCCCAGGCCACAGCATCTCCTGAGTTTCTGTCTCTCTCCCCTGGAGGAAGAGGTCCCATTTAGTTGCTCCATGGTAAGCTTCAAATCCTATTAATCTTCAGGCTCTGGTGAGGCTTGAGCAACGATAATAAGGGCTTTAACTTTCCTTAGGAGTGACAGTAAAGTACTCTCAAGCTAATTCTGGTTTTCCTTTTACTCTTAACAAAGCATTAAAAGATTCTCCATGCATTAAGACCTGATCATCTCCATAAATTAAGTCAATCGGTACCCACACATCGACTCTTTCAAGTGGGGGGATGAAAATATAGAAAATGGCCTGGTTCTTAGAGTATGAATAGTAATACTATTCCTGTGTCTAGAGAGGACAGTAAACACTAGCTCCATATCTTTGTCTTGGCCAAGAGATACAGTCCCCTGACTCCCCAAACTGGGAAGTGTGTCAGGTGATAGACAGAAGCATACCACTGGCTGGTGGGAAGTTGTAACAGAGAAACTTTTATAAAGGGGGAGATTCAGCAGTGTCCACTCCTTCCTGGCCCAGTGTTTATTTGTAGCAGTGTGTATGTATACTTGTGTGTGTGTTTGTGGTATTATAATCTCTCTGCAATCAGGGGTCTGGTGGGGTCCATACCATACTGGGAGCTGTGGATGGAGAGAGCAGAAGCTGGATAGGGGGCTTAGGAAGGAAGATAGTAACATGAGCACATGAAAAACACTGGATCAAGGTATGTATTCCAGGGTGCAGACTTTCTTACCTGTTTGCTGGATTTATCTTCTCTCAGATATGCAAAGTCATGAAACAGAATAACTGTGAGCATATAAGTTCAGCACATGCGTGGGGGATTTCCTTCCTCAGTGCTCTCATCTTTAGTGGAAAAAAAGTAAAAATCAGACTTGGGGCCACCACAGGCTCTAGTAATTTTTCTAGTGATAGTAATGCATCCAAGGGCTGAAGGTCCAGGGACCCTCTGACTTGCATTTGTGCTGCCTAAGCCCGGTTTTTCTCCCCCGCTCACATCAGTAGGTTGCCTTTGCAGTCTACCTTTGACCCATGAAATAAATATTTTTGTGGGTTAATGAGACAAGGTTCAGAGGGTGAAAGGGGCTAGGAATCATGTACATTCTTTTACTTCTTTTGCATATTTCCCTACCAACCCCTCCTCCGCCCTACATCCACCTCTTTTAATCTGGACTACATGGTCCTCATGGTTTGTCAGTGGCCCCTTTGTCTGATGAACATCACAAAGTTGCCAAAAATCCTGTGGTACTATTGGTTTTCACCCATTTGCATGAGATGAGAAGTCTTTGGGTCCTCTCTTCTCTTTTCAGGGCTTTCTCAGGGCTCCACAAGTAGGGTTTCTAATTTAGGGACCAACATGGGCTTTTCTTTAGTCCCAAGACTGCTCTCTCAGCAGTTCTGAAAGAATCTCAGCGTTTCCTGGTGGCCAGTGGGCTCAGTCACTAGAAATGAGACCCTTGCCAAGACTCACAGTAAACCATGCTTGTGTCACACTGGTACAGGGGTAACAAGGAGTTAGAGTTGCTGGTGATCAGGGGTTCCAAAACTACCACTCTTTCTGATCTGGGAGTCAAAACACTTGAGAGAGGGATGCTGAAATCAGACAAACTGAAGACAAAAGGCTAGCTTCTGTGCTGATAAGGAAGACCAGCCGTGATACTAGCATTCTTCTGAATTAAATACACCCTTCAATTACCTTTTCCTGAGAGAACAAGCTCTCCTACTGAATAGAGTCTGCTCACTAATTTTACCAGGATTCTGAGATAGAAGAGAAAATCTCTCCCCTGTAGGTCAGCAAATCCAAAGATAAAGCAGAGGGCTTGATGTGAGCATGCCCCGTTTCTTCTTGCAAAATCACTAATCAGATAGCTCAGTTTTCTTACCACATAGAAGAGGGAGGGGAAGGGAGATGGGCCAGAAATGTCTGTTCAGAGAATCACCTCCACACCTTCACACACACACACACACACACACACACATGTGGGAATAACTATTTTTTCAAAGACTCTTAAAATTTATGTTCTCTTAACAACTTGGACTCAGACATCTCCCTTGTAATCAACAAGAGATGAGCAATCTTTTAGGACAGTTCTGCTCCCACCCTCCGGAGGCACCTTTTTCAATATCAACTACTATTGCTCCTTAGGATGTACTCCTGACCCCCAAGGTAGAAATGAAATTGGCCCCCAGAGGGCACAAAGGGTTTCCCAAGAATCATTAAATAACTTCAAGGCCACACTGGCTGAAAAGCTGAGAGTTCATTTGCCTTCTCCTTTCCCTCCCCAATCTTCCCTACCATAGTTCCCGTTATGACAAAACAGAGATCCAGTGGTAAGCTAAACTGATAAGCATCAATAATGAAATGCCAGTAGCCAGACATCCTCCACATTTGAATATGTGCTACTCCCCTTATAAAATTCTCTGTGAGGGCCTAGTGAAGACCCATCTAAGTCATTACGTCTTGCTTTTCATCAACTCCCTCTCAGTTTTCAAATCTGGCATGTTCCGGGCCTTGAATATACATAGTATTTATTTATATTACTGTTTTTAATTTTGACAAGAGTGATACACATTTAGTCATTTTATTTTCCTCTGTTATTACCTAATATTTCTTTAAGAAATATTAAGGTGAGGATCTGAAAGTTTAAATGCTTTTTAAAATTTGTCCTATTCCTTCTTAAACACAAGTAGTTTTGGCAATATTTACTATAATTGAATACCCTCTTTAATTTTATTTTTGCCTTATTTTCAAGTCATTAGCCTTTCTAATTTTTATCTTGTAGATTTTTATCTGTGATCTTACCCAGGGAGAGATGTGCAATTCATGACGTCTGAGTCGCCTAAAACAAGCAATATTAAAACAAATATTACTTATCTTTTACTTCCTGTGCTGGGAAATTCTACCTACAAGGCATTCATGTTTTTACCTCCTTTCTCTTCAACATGTCCCATCTCTCTTTACACTTTTGTGAGAGTTATACTTTTAAGAATGAGTTAGCCAGGCTCCTTTAAGTCTCAGGCTACAACTGAAGATTACATAATAAGTTGACTATTTTCAATTGATCTCTCTTACCATCTTTTCAAAACTGTCCAAATTGTATAAATCCATTTATATATGTAGAGAAATATGAAAGTTTTGAGACAGGTTGTGTTATTGTTCATTGTTTCACTCCCAAGAAACCCAGTTGACAGCATCCTTTCTGATTCACCTGTGCAAGTTTCAACTTTCTCAGTTTATGGATGCTGAGAGGGCTTCATTTGTTTCCATAAAATGCAGATTTTACATTTCATTATTTTTGTGTATCTCAAAACTTTTGTAATACACGAAGCTGTGATTTTGAAAGGCATTTGTCAATAGACTCCCAAGCCCTATCTTCCTACAAGAAGTCATTCCGGTCTGTCCTTTCCAATCTGTCATTTTTCTGTTAGGCTTCTTCATACTCAGTTACTTTGCCTGCCCTCCAACAACTAAACTAAATCTCTCCATTTTATAATGTCTCCTTAAGAGCAGTTAAACTTGAATGCATTGCCACTTCCCTTAAAAATCTGCCTTGTGTGGACTTAAGATGCTCCTCTTGAGGACTTGAGAAGACTAAGTCTTCTCAGAAGGTTTTGCTTTTTCCAAAGAAATTTTCCTTTCCTCTCCAGTTTAATGAATCTATATTTTCAATTTTGTTTATAATGGTTTATAATGATTAAAAGGAATCCAGTCCCAAATTTCTTATGTTCAAATTCACCTTTACTCCATTTATTAGCCATGCCAGTTTGGAAAATTTATACTTATACTCTCTGTTTCAATATCTCCCTCTGTAAAATAGGGTGCTGATTGCTTTTAGCATCTAGTTGGAATGCCCAAGACATATTAAGGACCATATCAAAGACCTCTATTATAAATATTTTTTGTGTTCCCATCCGGGGAGTAAGAAAGAAACTTATCTTCAAACTACTGTGGTGCCTCATGCATTTTGTTAGCAAATTTAAATTCCCTGTAAAAAGTCTTCCAAGCAAAGATGTTCTTCTAATTATCCTCCAAGCTTTTGCAATAATTATGTTGACTGATTTTGCATCTTTGTGTGCACATGATCTAATTTCATTCTCCTTGACAGTCCTCCTCATTACTTTTTCTTCCACAGAGGGAGCTTGGCAAGTTCTGCTTACCATCTCATACTACAGATTATTGCTGCCTGGGAGCTCACTGTTGCTGATAGTTCACTTTCTTTGACTTCAAGAAGAGTCTTGGAAATGTGTATTCTCTCATGACAATCCATCTGATGAGGCCGTTTCACTGGACATCTTCTCACTGTCTGGAAGACTCAATATCACACTTAACCCTGGATATTTTTTATTCTCTTACTAGTGAATGAAGAAGTGTAACCATCGAGGATTATTTTTTTAAAAATAAATCCAGATAAGAATATCTGTCATTGTGTAAGTTGGTATGTGATGGAGAACTCAGAAGCTTGCAGCTGCTTCATCCAAAATACACATTCTGTATCTGAATTGAGAGGTGAAGGTAGCAATAGTTCTATTACTGAACCCAAAGAAATCTGTTGGATGTTATTAATACTTAATTAGAATAATCTACTGGGCAGATTGGAAGGACATGTCCATTCTACAGGTGAAACAATTACCATGTTATGTGTTTTGGGAAAGGACACTGTTGAATTTAGTACTTAGGTGTCTAAGAATGACCAACAGTTGATGAATCATCTTCAGTAAAAGCCAAAGATCACACTGGGAAGTGTCCCACAGACACCAGAAATAGTTTATAAGACCTGACCCTCAAGCAGGAACTGCAGAGACCCAGGTCTCTTCAACTCCTATTATGATATATCTCCAATCACCGGCATTGAAATTTGTTTGAAGAATTACAATTTCAAGATGGTAAACTGAGTACCTCCTCATATAAGAAATTCATGAAACAACAAAAAGTACTGAAAACAATAAAAAGTTATGTTTAGAAATGAGAACTGTTAAGAGACTCTGGAAGTTTGAAAGCATATGTGCTCATATTTACGTGTAAATTAAAATAGAAAATAGAGCAGACAGAGACAACAGATTTAAGCAGTGCTCTTCCTAAAAAGCAATGAATTTGGAAACAGCAATGCTCTATGGGATTATGATTAGGACAATTTTTTAAAATCTATATTTGCAACACATGGCATAACAATTAACACCTCCACAGTCATACTGCAGAACAAGCCTCCTTCAAAATTCATCAGTTTAAAACAATAACAATTTGTTATTGCTCATGAGTCTATAGGTTAGATGGTCAGTTCTGTGAATCTTGGATTAATATTCTTGAGATGAATCTTTTGTTGCATTTGTGGTTTGCAAATATTTTCTCCATCAGTGTGGCTTTTTTGTTTATCCTGTAAACATGGTCTTTTAATACTATTTGAGTACTGTATATACTCGAGTATAAGCCAACCCAAGTATAAGCTGACCCCCTTAATTTTACCCTTAAAACTGGGAAAACTTAGTGACTCAAGTATAAGCTTAGGTGGAAAATGCAGCAGCCACTGGTAAATTTCAAAAATAAAAATATATACCCAAAACAATTACAATAATTGAGGAATCAGTAGGTTAAATGAAACATACCACATTAACCCATAGTATTCAATGGCAACTTTAATAAAGTGAACAAACCATTTAAGACAGTAAAGCATTGTAAATAAATGGTTAAAAATCCTGAATCCTTATACTCCAAAACCCCT